>CM055073.1:34205917-34213417 GCA_029204045.2 Tillandsia leiboldiana | reverse complement strand
TTCAACCCTAAGAAGCGCTCCGAGCGCGAGTACCTCACCTTCCTCCCCGGTCTCCGCGCCCTCGCCCCCGTCGACGCCGTCCTCAACAACCTCGCCCTCTCCGACGTCGGCCTCCAGGACCAGATAGCCGGCGCCGACGCCGTCCGATCCCGGGAGCGCAGGGACGACCGCGGCCAACTCTACTACGACTACGAGATCGACGGCGCCGGGGCGCACAGCCTGATCTCCGTCACCTGCGCCCGCAATAAGCTCTACGCCCACTTCGTCACCGCGCCCAACCCCGAGTGGACCCGCGACCAAGACACCCTCCGCCGCCTCCACCAGTCCTTCCGCACCGTCCTCCTCGTCGATCCCGCCGCCCCCTCATCTTCGTCATAATCGTCATGATTAGTTTTACTTTTCCATTTTTCTGATATCATCTGATTGCGGTGGTGTTGTGTGTATATGAGTTTGTCGCAAAATGAAATGATGATGGATGAGAGGAGATTGCACGTTGAGATTTGATCCGGTAGTTTGGGTGAGTGTATTTGTAAGAGGCAAAAAAGTAATTTTATATGAAATCTGTTAAAAAATTAACGGATTCCAAACGGGGATTAACCTCAGGGGCATATTTGAAGAACTTTGGATTTTTACAGGGATAAATATGAAAAGTTGAAATTTGCAGGGATATATTTGAAATCCGACATATTTGGAGGGACATGTATGCAATTAACCCTATATATATATATATATATATATATATATATATATATATATATATATATATATATATATATATATACATATATATATATATATATATATATATATATATCTATATATATATATATATATATATATATATATATATATATATATATACATATATACATATATATATATATATATATATATATATATATATATATATATATCTATATATATATATATATATATATATATACATATATATATATATATATATATATATATATATATATATATATATATATATATATATATATATATATATATATATATATATATACATATATACATATACATATATATATATATATATATATACATATATACATATACATATATATATATATATATATATATATACATATATATATATACATATATATATATATATATATATATATATATATACATATATATATATATCAATAATCTCTCAACATGTCCACGTGACTGATATATAAGGGGTGGATGTTGTACTGGACTAGATATCCACCTTTAGGTGATACCCAAATACCACTGCATGTAGACAGATGTAACTCGTATTTGATTGGAATCTACACGGGGGTCCACCTCTACTATATCCATTAATCGATCATCCCAATGTTGAATATGTATAGCATGAAACGCCGCCCAATTCTCACCCGCTCTAACTCGTGAAGTAATATGAGGTAGAGCAACTACTGTGCCGGGTATATGCTATATAATTCCAAAATGCCGAAGCACCCTATATGGGTGATGAAGCTCAATAATATGAAAACAGACTAAGCTTGTCTGTGCTCGCCATACCGAGGACCCCACTAGACAAAATGGTGGAATGACTCTAGTACTACATCTGTATATGGCATTTATGTAATTTATTGTGAAAAGTACTTATGATAACTAACTCGTTTTAAAATGAAAGTTATGTGAAAAGTACTTATAAAACTTATGATAATTAACCCACGTACTTGGGACTCTAACTGGTGATCCAGTTGATTACGATAAAACTCAATATCAGTCGTCCTGACATTGTCCCGAAAAGTCAGCCTAAAATTCTACCTGTTTCATTTATATCGTATTAGTAATGATTGTGACACCCCCGGAATTTGGATTAGTCCTCTATATAAATGATATAATAGGACTAAATCTCTTAACCCGGCTATAGCATTTTGGATGGTAGCAAGATTCAAGAGGTTATGAGAGTTAAGCGTGCTAGAGCTAGAGTAGTTCTAGGATGGGTGACCCCCTGGGAAGTGGGGCGTCACAGTTGGTATCAGAGCCATTCACCAGCCGGAAATGTGAGATGAGTCTCGGCTGAGCCAGGGTTATATAGCGGGTAGAGCGAGGCTCCCCGGCTAATGACCGTTGTGGGTGGAGTGCAGCTCCCCACAAGGTCGGCTAAGGCTAGCGAGACGAGTCTCACATCGCCTGGTGCTTGTGAGTGTGCTTGAGCCTGACGTGGACGTCAGGGCTTAAAGGGGGGAAGAATGTGACACCCCCGGAATTTGGATTAGTCCTCTCTATAAATGATATAATAGGACTAAATCTCTTAACCCGGCTATAGCATTTTGGATGGTAGCAAGATCCAAGAGGTTATGAGAGTTAAGCGTGCTAGAGCTAGAGTAGTTCTAGGATGGGTGACCCCCTGGGAAGTGGGGCGTCACAATGATAACATAAAATATTAAAAATTTGAAAAGAAAATACTTACCTGCAACCTAGTGGTACATTAATAAGCTTAGACTGCGGTCTGACTATCTCAGGACGACCAATGTGCAGGTGGTTCCACGCCCATATCTACATAAAAGGCTACTTAGAAACTAAAAAAAAAAAATTCATCGTTGAAATTAGTCAAAATAATATTAAATTAACCGACTTTCTCTCAAGACATGAGAGGCGACCAAATCGATTCGGTAGAGCACTAACCTACCTATTGTGCTCCCGATTGTTTGTAGACACTTACAATCGGACACTCGCGACCACTGGCTCACCCACAGAGTTCGCACGACCAAAAATGACTAGTTTCGATCGTTTCGCGAAATTGCTCACCGACGCTTGTCGCTTTTCCAATCGAAATTGCCTGGGGCTCCTTTTTAATCTTCAATTAGAGAATAAACCATTCAATTTGGGTCTAAAGTCCCAAGAACCCTAAAACTCCAAACGTGCCCTTGTTCCATTTTTATCTAAAATTACTACGATATTTTCAGAGAAACTTAAAGCAAATAGACGCAGAAGCCTCCAGGGAACACGAGGATATCAATTTTAAAGAATTTAACAATAATCCTTACCGTTCACTGAAAACCTTAACCTCGTTCGCGAGCTCCACGAGCTCCCACGCATGCCGAAAGCTAGATCCGACCCTCCCAGGTGACTCCCGAGGTCGAACTCTGCTAGAGCATCAAGTTTCGAGAAGAGAGAGAGAAAAACAATAGGAGGGAAAGAAATAGCTCCTTTCTCTCTTTTTCTCTCTCAGTGTGCGCGCGTGTGTGTGCATGTGTCGTGTTTGTATGGGGTTCACAAAGAAGGAGGAAAAGTGGAGAGAATCCCCTTTTATAAAGCCTTACCTCCCAAAATTATGAAAATATTCTTTATTGGGCACTCAGAGGGTCCATACCCTCTTCCAGGGTCTGGTCCCCGAATGTTTCCCCCAAGGAAACCCGCTGACGGTTCGAACCCTCTCACTAGGGTCTGGACCTCGAAGGTCACCTTCCAGGGTTCACAGAGAGGGTCCGGACCTGGTCCTCAAGGTCTGGACTCTGAACCCCTCTCAGTCCAGATTTTCTTCGTCGAAAATTTTTTAATTTTGCTCATTGGGATTCCAACATTCTTCTAATTGTTTCGAAAGTCTCAAAAATCCAACTTGGACTTGTTCTCAGTTGTCTCTTGATTGTTTTCAGTCTATTGGTCAAAGTCCAATATTTCTTTATTTCCGTTTTCGCTTCGAAACTGCACCGAAAATGCTCCAACTAGCTTGATACTTCACCAGGAACATAGGAATAGTCATTCAAGCTAGTTTTCACCAGAACTCCACAATTTACAAAAGTCTAGGTCATTACAGTGCTACTACACTCCCAATCACTCATCTCATCACCCATCACCTATGGGTAATTGAAAACTAAAAGATATAGAATTCAACTCAAGTATAGTAGACAACGTAAGAGATCACCCCTATTCGATTTTATTCCCCACCTTTAGTTGACTTCGCTCGAGGTAGGGCGGCATCCGTTCTCCGAAACATCTAAGGAACTTCTCCTATTGTTGCGATCGGCTTGGGGAAGGGGAAAACCTTCCTTCCTCAAGCTTTCTCTCTCATTTCCTCTAATAGTTCCCGGCACTACTAGGCTTGAGTTTGCTCTATTTCTGGTTGCTCGGGTTCCCTCTAGGCAAACCCGATTCCTCCTCTATTTATAGGTAGACCGAAGGAGTGAATGAAGGAAAAAGGGTTGACGTGACCACACAGTGGATTTAATGTGGGCGATGTGTGTCACGCCCCGGGGTCGAAACTGCGACCCGGCTCGCCAACAGATCCGCCGCCTATGCCAAACCCGCATAGGCGAAGCGTCCTACCTGTAAGAGAAGTACTACAGCTAAACAGATATCAGAGCTAAAAATAAAAATCTGTTGTATAACTAAATCAATCACTGCACCACTGGAAATAAAACAACAATGTCCGTCTCCCAAAATGATAATCATACAAAATCCTCATATACACACTCTGAACTCAACCGGGAGGTATCTCCAATAAATACAACAGTGTACAGGCTCACAATACAACAATCCTCACTACAACAGTCTCTCAAAGAAGGAAAATAAAATAACTAATCTACTGAAGCTCTCCTCTGAAGGGGTACCGCTACACTCCAACGACGGGTAGGGAACTAGCTCGCGACTCCCTCGCTCGGTCAGAAGGATCAGCAACAGGAACAACAGGAACCAGAGTAGAAGTTCCTGTGGGAAAAGACACCACGACGGGTGTGAGAACTACGTCCCAAGTAGTTCTCAGTGGGTGCCGCCAACAAGCCCGACGGTCTGCCCACCAAGTCCACTAGAGGCATAAAGTAACAAAAGCAGTGCTGTAAGGAAAGCTGGGAAAAGTAAACTCTACAGCTACTATGCCTCTATCTAGATGCTCAAAGAGTGGGACAGAAAGAACATGATGCCACAACTAACTCTCATCTCTGATCACTCAATCTGAACTGACTGCCTCCTCGGGTCCAGTCAAGCCTGCGCCAACCTACTGCCGTTACGTCCCTGAGGAGCGGACTTACGTAGGATCTACTGCCGTTACGTCCCGGAGGAGCGGACTTACGTAGGATCTACTGCCGTTACGTCCCGGAGGAGCGGACTTACGTAGGGCGTCCATGACTGCCAACACCAGCACAGCCAGAGGGACAAATGCAACGACAAGTCGCGATAGAAAAGCTCAATCTCACGCCGGTATAACAACCCGGTCTCGCCTACTCCGGAGTGGCACTCGAGGGGAGCGACCCGCTCGAGTAAAAAGTAACCCATCTCAAGTATCTCTGTAAAGCTCAAATGTGGCTCATGCAGGCTATGATCCACGATCAAACAGATCGGTAACTCCAAGCTCAAAGCACAACTCAGTCGGAAAAAGAACCTCGACTCGAACAGGAATAGCCCAACACACTCTCACAGCTATGTCGGAGAACCCTCAACGACTCAATCTGATAAATGCACGACCATGGCTGAGTCGGGAAACCTCCACGACTCGATCTGCCAGAACCCCAAGATCCTCAAGGCTAAGTGGGAGAACCACCCCACCACTAATTCAGAGAAACAACCTCTAGATCACACTCTGCCAACTCATGGCACCAAGTCGCATCCACTGCGAGAAACTGTCTCAACAGGCCAAACAGGCCAAACGTCGCATCTACTGCGAACAACTGCCTCAACAGGCCGACATCGCATCCACTGCGAACAGCTGACTCAACAGGCCAAACAGGCCGAACATCTCAACCACTGACCCAATGAAGGGTCCGGGAACACCGAAAGACTAGAACCTACAACCCAAATCAAACAAGAACAGGCACTAGGCATAGCCTCTCGTTGTTCTCGTCCCAAGAAAAGGCAGACCTTAGAACCCAGACCACTCGAATCATCTCGGTGGTTAATTTATAGGAAAAACTGTGACATTTCTTACTGAAGCCATCTGATCTGTAAGAAATCCATATTTAATGATTTTTTTGTTCTGCTTAGGAAAACAGTTGAAATCAAGTTTTATATCTAAGCCTCGAAGGGCTAATGCCTTCGTCCAATCAAACATGAACCGACTCCGGCGACCCTACGATGCTTGGAAGAAACCATTTGGTTGATAAAAATCATATGTGTGTCCAAAAAGGTTCTGGGTTTAAGGTCCTGCTAACACTGATCTACCGCTGCCACTAGCACAGTGGCGACAGATAAAACAAGAAAAATAAAACATCTCGGGACTGCCGTCTACCCAACGGCTCCCGCTACAGATGAACAACCAACTACATCTACCAGACTCCACTCTGCTCCCAAGCACGAGTGTAACATGCATCCCACACTAAAAGATAACTCCTGACCACTCGGCCCACTACCCGGGCGAGGAAGAACACTATGTCCAGGAAAGTAGAAGTGTGGATGTCTAAAGCAGAAATAACCCTAGCCCAAGTGAGGGTTTTCTACTAGTCTGGTTACACATGCAACATATGACGGGGTGCTAGGTCAAGTTCCAATAACTATAATTTACAGATGGTAGAAAGCAAGGAGATGACAATACCATCAGATAATACAAGGAATAGCGATTCCTACATTCTAACATGCTGCACAAGCATTTCACTATCATGCATAGTCCTACTATAGCAGATTTAAAGCACAGTCCGTCAATCTTGGAGACAAGGCCACCCACCTGAAAATGCTAACTGTCCGGAGTCGTACAGCTGAGAAAGTCCAGAAACAGATATCTCTACACACCCACCAATCCAACAATACGGGAACAGTGATCAATACCTCCTGGGTACAAAAACACAACCCAAAGTTACACTTAATTCCAAAAAATCCAAGCATCACAAATCTGCTGGGAACAGTCCCCTTAATGCGAAATTTTCACCTGTAAAACGAACTCCAAAAATTCCAATAAAAATATCACAGCGAGCATCTCGTCGAGACCTTCGAAACGGGTACCTGCACGCCCAAATCCGAGCCCCGTAGGCCAAGTTACAAATTCCACAGTACAGGTGCGCAAACACTCACAACCACACAACTGTAAACTCAAACACAGATAAAAGAGGAATAGTATACCTTCGGGAAAGCCTCAGAAAAATCCCGGAAAAATACAATGATAATCCTTGCGACGAGTAGATCCAAAAAGTGTATAGGCTCGTCTCAATCCGACACTCGGGTGCGGAGATAAAATTCCGGCAAGGGGCCGCTGTCCAAAAACTCCACCAGAAAACAGCGGCTTAGAAATGCCTCGAAAACCGTGTCATAAACTCTGAATCCAGCAAGATGATCAACACGAAAGTCGAAGACGTACCTCTCGTGATTCCAACGCCGCAGAAATCGTCCAAAAATACTGACGGAGTAGCTCTGTAGACCTCCCAGATCAAACTGCGACGATAACGGGCCTCCGATGAAAAATCGCCACACTGCGCTCCGATGCCGAAGTCGTCGACGCCGCGGCTTCCAAAAAATCCGGGCCTCTGCCAGAAGATGCACAACACCAAGATCTACAACTTTCCTAAAGGGGCCATGGGCAGGGGAGCTCGGGAAAGGGGGCAAAACTCCCTCACA
>CM055073.1:34013417-34200917 GCA_029204045.2 Tillandsia leiboldiana | reverse complement strand
AATGGATTAGTCAATAGTAGCGATAAAATTATATTAGGGACCGATTTGGTGACTATAGTAACGGTCAAATTAGTTTAGTTAAATCAAATTGACTAGTTTTAAGATTCAAATTTTCTTACTGAATAGTCAATTGAGTTTGATTGTTCGACTTTTCATTGAAAAGTGATTTTAGATTCAAAAGTAATTTTTATCTCAACAGAGTGTTTGGCGATATATTTTTAAAATCTGATTCTGAATTTTACTATCAGTTTTCTAATTTTCGATATCCAAAATCAAAAACACTTAAAATCTATTTCTTAAAATCTGATTTTAATTTTGAACTCCAATTTTAAATTTTAAATTTTAGTTTAGATTTAAATTCAAATTTTAATTTTAAACTTTAAAGTTTATATTTGAATTTTAAAATTTTAATTTTTAAATTTTAATTTTTAAATTTCAATTTTCAAAATTTAAAGTTTAAAATTTAGATATTAACTTTCAATTTAAAATTTAAAATTTCAAGAATCAAATTTAAAATTTAAAATTTAAAATTTCAAGAATCAAATTCAAAATTAAAAATTAAAAATTTCAACTTTAAAATTTAAAATTTTAAGTTTTAATTTTCAAATTACTGATTTTAAATTTTCAAAATTCAAATTTTAAAATTTTGAATTTTGAATTTTGAATTTTGAATTATAAATTATAAATTTTAAATTTCATGTTTTAAAATTTAAGTATTCAAATTTTAAATTTCAAGTTTTAAATTTTAAATTCTAAATTTATATTTTAAATTTGAAACTGGGAAATTTTAAATTATATTTAAAAATTCAAATTTTAAATTTTAAAATTTATATTTTAAATTAAAATATCAAATTTTATATTTTGTGCAAATTTTAAATTTTAAATCAAATTTAAAATTAAAATTAAAATAATAAATTTAATTTTAAATTTTAAATTAAAATTATTTTAAAAAAAATTTTAGTAAAAAATTATTATTTACAAAAGCAAAAAAGATTTTCCAAATATTTTATAAAATGATTTTCTATCTAAACTTAATTATAATTTTTAATTAAAATTAATTCTGCAAGACAAAATTAATTTTACAGAAATTATTTTTTAAAAATTTAGGCTAAAGGACCTTTAAACAAAGAATCTAGCAAACTCTACCTGTTCACTCCGTTGTCGCGTCAAATTGCGGCATTGTCCCCCCATTATATGAAGAATTGTTGGCCTGCCGTATCCATACCACTAATGCATGCCATATGCTTTAAATTTTCATTTAATAGGAATTAAGTGTAGCATTGGTCCCCAACTTCTAACTATATATATTTTGATTCACAATCTTTTACTTTTCGTAGGTCCTAGTATTTTTTTGTTTTTTCACTTGTATCTCTTCTATAGAATGGAATGATCTAAAAAAAATAATTAGTTAAAGAATAGATTTAGTAGTAAAAAATTTACAAGCACCACATATATATATATATATATATATATATAGAGAGAGAGAGAGTGTGTGTGCTAGGCTGGAATATTATTAATAGTAGTAAGTCATTAGTGATATTAAATTTTTAATCATTAAATTAAAAGATGTGAGGTTGAGATGATAGTGGGTCTCTTGGGTTTAATGGGTGGTTGGAAAAATAGTAAAATCTAACGGGTGAAAATAATTAAAAAAGTTGATCTAAGGGTAGAAAACTTGATAGTACCAAATACTTGGTGCTATCGATAGTATAGTAACCGAACTCATATATATATATATATATATGGGGCAATTTTCTACATACCCCTAAAAATTTCTATATTTTCAAATTTATCCATCTTAGAAGGCTAAAATTAAAACTATCCTTCTTACGTTCCAACTTCTTTCCAAAATATCCCTGAAGTTAAACTCTGTTAGTGTACTGTTTGGCTGTATGAAATTATCATTTTGCCCTTTCAAATATACTCTTCTACCATAACCAACTTTTCTTATGTACCCTTAAAATTTTCAATAGTTTTCGTATTTACCCTTAAAATATCGAATTACTTTCTTATTTGTGCTCCAACGGCCATCTTAACTCCGATTTTGAATTATTATTTTTTTGTTTTTTTTGGGGACAGCTGAAGGAAAATATTTTAGTAGATAGGGGCAAAATAGGTATTTTCAATAATTTTTAACTCCGATTATTATTTAACTCTAGTTTAACCCTAGTTAACTTAACCAAGGGAAACAGTAGGGGTATTTTTAATAACGGTGGAACGTATGAGGGGTATATTAGAAAGAAAAAAATAAGAGAGGTAAATCAGATATTTATTCATATTTCAGGGGTACACAGGCAATTATCCCTATATATATAGAGTCCAGCTACTATGCTATCGATAGCATCAAGTATTTGGTGCTATCAAATTTTCTACCCTTAGATCAAGCTCTTTAATCATTTCCACCTGTTTTATATATGAGTAGTGCTAGGTGTACACTCCCAAATGGGGTGTACATCCTACACCCATCCATCCTAGGGTGGGTATCCATCCACTCGTCACTCGATGTGACGAGTGGAATTCACCCACCCCTAGGATGGGGTGGGTGTAAGATGTACACCCCATTTGGGGTGTACATCTAGCATTTTTCTTTAATGCATAAAAGAGAGAAGACTTTAAATAAGATGTTAATTAATGCATAAAAGAGAGAAGACTTTAAATAGAATGATTAACGAACATTGTTATTCTGCAAAAATAAAAAATAAAAAAAAATGAAGATTTGCGGGCAGAATGAACAGTGAAAAGCTCACATGGGCCAGGCCAGTGCTGCCATTAAAGCCCATTTATTAATCGGCGTTGTCAGCTCATCTAACGCCAACCACCCAAACCCACTCCCCTCATTTCCTACACTCCACCACCACGACCAGCTGACCAGGCACCAGGTCCACCACCCCTCATTATTATTATTACTATAAATAAATTTAAAAAACAAACACTCCTTCCAGATCTCGAATCGAGAATGGAGTCGTCGTCGTCGTCGTCTTCGTGGTGCCCGCACCTGGACCTGGAGGTGCTGCTGTCGCAGCCGGCGTGGGCGCTGGGGCTGGCGGCCGTGGGCCTGCTGACGGTGCTGCGCGTCTGCTTCGGCGTGGCGCGGTGGGTGTACGTCTGCTTCCTGCGGCCGGCGAAGCCCCTACGCCGGCGCTACGGCTCTTGGGCCGTCGTCACGGGCGCCTCCGACGGCATTGGGCGCGCCTTCGCCTTCCGCCTGGCCGCCAGCGGGCTCAGCCTCGTCCTCGTCGGCCGCAACCCGGACAAGCTCCGCGACGTCGCCGCCGCCGTCCGCTCCCGGAGCCCCCGGGTCGAGGTCGTCGAGGTCGTCGTCGACTTCGCCGCCCCCGATCTCGCCGAGGAGGGCGTCCGCCGCCTCGAGCGCGCCGTCGCCGGCCTCGACGTCGGCCTGCTCGTCAACAGCGCCGGCGTCTCCTACCCCTACGCCCGCTACTTCCACGAGGTCGACGACGACCTGCTCCGCACCCTCGTCAAGGTCAACGTCGAGGGCGTCACCCGCGTCACCCAGGCGCTGCTCCCCGCCATGCTCGAACGCAAGCGGGGCGCCATCGTCAACATCGGATCCGGCGCCGCCATCGTCATCCCCTCCGATCCCCTCTACGCCGTCTACGCAGCCACCAAAGCGTAATTCCCTACCCATCCCCTCATCTCATCATGTTTCTAGATACATCTGTTTTGCATTTTTTTTTACATTTAATTGAATTGAATTGTTCCTTGTTTGCAAACAAGAGTTTTGCTTGAGAATCATAAATTCACGGTTCATGGGTCATGTCTTCTTTTAAAGCAACACAAAGCATGTCTTTGCTCTGAGTTTAGATTTATGAATTTCCGCTGGCCCAAAATTTTTCTAGTATTCACCAACAATTAACAAATTAACCTTCTGGTGCCAGTGCCACTAGATGGAAATAGAGGATAAATCGAAAATTCGGTACTCTACCCAATTCCTTCCTTTTACTCTATATGATCTGTGGACGACAAGATGCACGCCGTGCAATTTAATTTTTCTGGATGTCCTTGTATTTTCTGGAGGCCTTGATTCCAATTTGATGAGAAATTGTGTAGAAAATTGTGTGTTATGAGGAGGGGCTGATTGTGCAGTCTTGTTGTTTTGTGCTTTCCAACTGTTAACAATGTTTTTTTTTTTTTCTTCTTCTTTTTTTTTGTGAATGCGTCAGGTACATTGACCAGTTCTCAAGATGCCTCTATGTTGAATACAAGGGCAGGGGGATTGATGTGCAATGTCAGGTATTGCTTTGTTACTCCTCTTCATGCACTCAAATTCATCTTCCAGGAAACTTATTTGCTATGCTTGTTGCTCTCCCAATCTTATGGATTAGCCTTGAAAATTGCCCTTAACAGATAATATACGCCGATTCTTGCTTTGCTTGTAGTAATATTTTGCTCTGTACTTACTGAACATTTTTGTTTCTAGGCCTCTATTGTTATCCTTGTTTAGTTCTTTAGGATACGTACCTTTCTCTGAGTCACTATATACTTGGTTATTATTCCTATCTATTGTAAAAAACAATCCAACTTAGTTTTAGATATACTTTATGAAGAATCATTATGTGGCGTTATTGTGGGTTTTATAACAACTAAGAAGAGCTAAAGTTAGAATAGTATTAT
This sequence comes from Tillandsia leiboldiana, assembly GCA_029204045.2. Taxonomy (NCBI): domain Eukaryota; kingdom Viridiplantae; phylum Streptophyta; class Magnoliopsida; order Poales; family Bromeliaceae; genus Tillandsia; species Tillandsia leiboldiana. The sequence goes on along the minus strand of CM055073.1, from coordinate 34,196,282 downwards.
ACTTAAACCTTCGCATAGCTGACATTGGATCATATGGAGTTCTTTTTTTTTTTTTTGATTCCTTGGAAACACAGAGAAAAGTTACTTTTACTAGGTTATGGCTTGATGCCTTCAGATTGCCTGGCCTCGGCAAAAGCCTTACAATGGCAATATAGAAGGCTTGCATTTAGAGGTCACTAGGTGAAGTTCCAGTTATGTTGCCTCTAAATCTCTAACTTCTTAATTCAGCAGCGCTTCAAGCACTCAAAACATTACCCGATCCAAAGCAAGAATATGTAAACTTTAAATTTGTCGGATAATAGCTTTGGACTCTATTCACTTTGGAAGCTGTAATTGATATCCACTAATAGAGTATCTAGTTGATATTTTGGTATTATCTAGAAAGGGAAGTTTCGGGAAAAAAAGATAAATGGAAAAAGAAAAAGATGGGTTTATGCAATCTTGTATAATTCCACAGTATTGACTATCTATCTTTGCCAGGTATAAATAAGAGCAGAATATCAAATAAACTATCAATTTTAGCCTAATGCTGAAAGAAAAGCTTCTGGCTAGGATGATTTCAAATCACCTGATGTGTAACTTGGTAACAATCTTGAAGTCAAAGTATTCTCAAACCTAGGCGGGGAAAGACTTTCTCAAGGATACATAAGTTTCCCACATTTTATACATAAGAAATTATGGTTAGGCAGCTAAAATTTGTTCACATGGGACAATATCGCCTCCTAATTTTCTTTTCTTCTGTCCTTTGTCTTCACATTTTCTTCTTCTTGACGGCTTAACTTCAATGAGATTTTTCTTTTGGCCCGGCAGATTAAAACAAAAGACCAAGACTGAGTCAGGGGAAACAATTCAACAAAAGAGTTGTAGATCTAATAGATTATAATTTACTTTTTATTTTTACTACTACGGTACTACCTAATTAATCTGCTAGAGCAAGTCTCCTCTTTGAACTGTTGCACTATAGTCTTTGACCTCGCTGTAACTTATTCGCAACAGGTGCCCTTGTATGTCGCTACGAGGATGGCATCCATCAGGAAATCTTCCTTCTTCGTCCCGTCGGCCGATACCTACGCTCGTGCCGCGCTACGGTGGATCGGCTACGAGCCGCGATGCACTCCCTACTGGCCGCACTCCCTCATTTGGGGTCTGCTCTCCTTGCTCCCTGAGTCTGCGGTCGATTACTGGCGCCTCGGCTACTGCCTCAAGATCCGCAAGAGGGGACAGCAGAAAGATGCCCAAAAGAAAGCACAGTAATGTTTCGATTCGCGTGGTGGCACTTTCACTGGGTTTTTAGGATTTCGAATTACTTCTAGTTTGTTGTCCCTTGTAGTCGGTATTTGAGAACACTGTTGTATTCTTATCTAAATTACACTTTTCGTGTTGTTTAAACCGATACCTTAGCTAGATATGTCACGACATGTTCGACGTTCATGAAGATCTAACAAAACCCACGACATGTTCGACGTTTTGTCAACCTTGCATTGTTATGGTACCTAAAATCAAGTGTTACTCCACTTGATAGTGGTCAATGAAGCAGCCATGATGGCGTGCACGTTTGTGCTTTTCATGTGTATGTATGTATGTATGTGTGTGTGTGTGTGTGTGGAGGGAAGAAAGGAGGGAGCCTGGCGTGTCAAAGTTTTAGGTGGCAGAAAACCGACTGTTTGTCTGGTAACGATTGAGAGAACAGTGCCAAGGGAAAGGGAAAATGTTCTGTTTGTTTCTCCACAAAAGTCATAGCGTGTAACACAAATGGTAATGGTAGTAATCTAACGTATGGTTTATGCGGGTCCTCCTATATACCAACAAATGTTAAAATATATTTCTACATCCTTAACCCTCCATTTGCTTTTGATTTTATAGTACTAGGCAGCCTCCAATACCAAACAGGAGAAAACATATTCTGTAACATCATCTGCTGCTCTGCTAGAAAATAAAGAAGCATAACATCTGCTGCTCTGCTAGAAATTTAAGAAGCATATCGCTATATAGATTTTCCCCAATTTCTTTTAGCCCAGTAGCAGTTTGACAAATAGAGATAACTGGTGAAGGGATTCTAGTATAATATAATCCCTCCCTCTGGGAGGGGCTGGGTCTAGCCGGACTAGATTTTAATATGCAAAGGTTGGTTCGATCTAATAGGCCTTCTAACATAATATGTATAAATTTTATATTTTCTAACGCTAAAATTATAAAAGTATTTTTCATACCTTGTTTTTAGGTTAAAATGTCACGTCCCGGCGTCGAAAACCCGAGCTCGCCACAGATTCGCCACTTCCAACCTGAAAAGTAATAACTACCAACTATACAGATATCAGAGCTGAAAATAACTGTTGTAATAAAAATCTGAAACTACTGTACAACTAAAATAAAGGTACAATATTCATCTCCCAAAATAATAATACAATAATCTGGTCCACTGAGACTGAATACAAGTAAAATCTACCTATACATCATCTATGAATCCAAAAAGGAAGATAAACTAAAATCATAAATACAACAGTGTATAATAAAACCCACAATCCAGATAGGTACCTCTATCTCACCAGATGACAACACTGGTAGGGATCTATCACGCGACTCCCTCACCACGGTCCGTCGAGCCAACTGAAGCAGGGACGGAAAGGAAAGCCTCTGCAAAACTATCACCAACAGAGGGTGTGAGAACTACACCGTCACGTAGTTCTCAGTGGGTACCGTCTCCAACCCTACGGTCTGCCCACTAAGTCTACTAGAGGCATAAGATAACAGGAATACTAAGAATATAATAAAATAGCTGGAACAAAAATCTACAGCTACCATGCCTCTATCTACAATGCTCAATGGGCGGTGAAACAGACGATGATATGCAACCACTCTAACTCGAAGTGCCCATACAAACCCACTCGTAATGACTGCCAAAACGGGCCAGTCAAGCCTGCGCTAATCTACAACCACCTCCCAAGCATTGGGCAGGAATTATGTAGACGTCCCAACGGACTAATAAACGCTCACCTACAACCACCTACAACCACCTCCTATGCATGGGCAGGATTTACGTAGGGCGTACCATACTCAAAATACCATCGCATCCGGAGCGGCACTCAAGAGGAGCGACCCCACTGAGGAAAAGAACCGAGTATAGATCGAGAACCAGAACTGTAGCACATGCAGGCTGTAATTGTGACACCCCCGGAATTTGGATTAGTCCTCTATGTAAATGATATAATAGGACTAAATCTCTAACTCGGCTATAGCATTTTGGATGGTAGCAAGATCCAAGAGGAACATGAGAGTTAAGCGTGCTAGAGCTAGAGTAGTTCTAGGATGGGTGACCCCCTGGGAAGTGGGGCGTCACAGTTGGTATCAGAGACATTCACCAGCCGGAAATGTGAGATGAGTCTCGGCTGAGCCAGGGTTATATAGCGGGTAGAGCGAGGCTCCCCGGTTAATGACCGTTGTGAGTGGAGTGCAGCTCCTCACAAGGTCGGCTAAGGCTAGCGAGACGAGTCTCACATCGCCTGGTGCTTGTGAGTGTGCTTGAGCCTGACGTGGACGTCAGGGCTTAAGGGGGGAAGAATGTGACACCCCCGGAATTTGGATTAGTCCTCTATGTAAATGAGCCTGACGTGGACGTCAGGGCTTAAGGGGGGAAGAATGTGACACCCCCGGAATTTGGATTAGTCCTCTATGTAAATGATATAATAGGACTAAATCTCTAACTCGGCTATAGCATTTTGGATGGTAGCAAGATCCAAGAGGAACATGAGAGTTAAGCGTGCTAGAGCTAGAGTAGTTCTAGGATGGGTGACCCCCTGGGAAGTGGGGCGTCACAGTAATCCAAACCACGATCGAACAGATCGAAAGAACTCGCCAACCCAAAACAACGAACCCAATCGTCTAACCACACAGGGACCGGAACACCCATCGGCCCAACATCGAACCCAACCGACCAACAACACCGGGATCGAGAATTCCGGGATGCTGACGCCTACAACCCCAATCAAACAAGAACAGGTTCCGGGCACAGCCGCCCGTAGCTCTCGTCCCGAAAGGAGGCAGCCCTTGAAACCTAGATCACGCAACCCTCAGTGGGGTGCGGAGATTTATATAAAAGATGATATTTGTTTCCGAAAACCCTTTTTGCTCGGCCCCTCTCTGGGTGAGGACAAAATAACTTTCCTTTTTAGAAAACCATCTTGCTTGGAGGAAAACCCAATTTTAATATCATTTAGTTCATCAGAAAATCAGTTGAAAACGGTTTTATTTTCCCAGGTCCCGAAGGACTGATGCCTTAGCCCTAATCAAATGAGAACGGGTTCCGACATCCCACAGAGCTTGGAAAGAAAATTAGTTTACCAAAATCATGTGTATCCAAAATTATCTCTGGGTTCAAGGTCCTGCCATCATAAGATCAATATCGCCGCAACTCAGTGGCGATGAACCAATCAGAGGAAAACCCAACAGCCCGGGATCACCGTCATCCCAAACGGCTCCCGACACTAGCACTAAACAAATCTCAACCACCAGACTCCACTCGGTCCCCCGACACGAGCGCAACATGCGTCCTACACTGTCCCGACCACTCGGCCCACTACCCGGGTAAGGAGAAAACTCTAAGTCTAGGGGAATAAATATGTAATATGTAGGAAGACTAAAGCATAAAAGAACCTAGCCCAAGTGAGATCCGACGGCTTCTGTTGAGTGGAATTTGAATATCGGACCGTAAATCGACAAAATCGCCGGTTTATCGGCGACTCGACACTCATTGCGCAATTCGAGGAATTACGGCTATTAATTGTTGTTGCCATATGTTCCTGGCTGTTCCCAGCACAGTCCTGGTGGATCTAGTGGCCTTGGGTTATTGCTGGCGACTCCCGAAACCAAAATTGGTCTTCCAGGAGTATTTTGATAATTATATAACGACCCGACCCACTAGCAATAATAACTCGTTGGTGCCAAACCATAACCCAAAATGCTTAAGCCCAGTTATTATTATTAGTGTCAATGTCTCTTATAAACCTAATCACAACTCCATTCCCATCCGATGCGGGACTATTAGGGTGTCACAGACTCTCCCTATTTAGGCATGACGCCCTCATCAGCCCAAACGCCACACACACTGCCCAAGATCACCAAGCGATGTGAGACTTGTCTGGTTAACCCTGTCATTTAGACCCAGGCTCAACCGAGACTTGTTAGACACTTTCGGCTGGTGATTGGCTCTAATACCAAATGTAACGACTCGACCAACTAGTAATAACAACCGAGCTTAAGCATTTTGGGCTGTAGTTTGGGTCCAACAAGTTATTATTGCCAGTGGGCCGGGTCGTTACAAATTATGGCATCGGTAGAGTTTAAAGTCGCACCCAGTGGTATGCCTTTGCTCGAACGTCTTCAGTGAAGCGTTCCGGGGCCGCACATCAAGTTTCGCCGAATTCGGAAACCCGTAGGCGCGAATCGGGTCATAGTTGACCGATCGGCGGATTTTCGATAGATTTTAAGAATCTGGTAAAGGGTTATGTTTAAGCCTTTTGCGCATTGTGAGTCTGTGGGTTGGGTATGCGTGAGTCTATTACTGATCAGTGTCCATGATCCGGGTCCCAGCAGTCAAACTCCGGCCCACGAGCCTTCCAGTGGAGTTTTGGACCTTCTACAGTGAGGTGGGTTTTCTTCGGTCCGGATTTTATCATCTCGGCTCTCCGGGGTACCGTAATTGGTCGGACCCCTTTGCTTCATGATAGTCCAGATTCTATTCTTGAGCCTTCTTACATTGATTGATCATTAGCAGCTTATACTTGGATATTATCATGCTTGATTGACTATCAGTACATTAGTTTATATCTGGACATTTACCATACTTGATTGGTCATTAGTTAGATATCCGATTATACCTGGACATTTACCATACTTGATTGGTCATTAGCTAGATATCTGATTATACCTGGATATTTATTATGCTCGATTAGTCATTTGCTGGATATCAGTATGCTTTGATTATATCTGGACATGTGCCATGTGTGATTGGTCATTACTTTGATTACTCTTGATCAGACAGTTCATTACTTCTCACATTCAGTATTGCATGATATGACACAGGATTGGTATACTGGTACTTGCATCCCTGTTGGGAATTCCGGTTTGTTGTCGATTACTCGGTCTGTGGACCGTGAGCTTTAAGCATTAGCATTGTGATAGCCGTACACCTGCTGTTCACTCGCGTACACCGATGGTTTGGCCACCATCATGGTGTTCTTTATCGGTAGAGGGTCCACGTGACCCGTGAGCCCCCTTTGGTCGTACTGTTGAGTACGGGGAGCCCCCTTAGTTGTGTCGTTGGATATGGGAAAACCCCTTTGGCTGTATCCTTGGTACGAGGATTACTGTCAGCTTTGTTTGGGTGTTCTATTATGGTATTTGCCTGAGCTCCCAGTGACCAAAATGGTGGCAACGATTTGGGTACTTAAATTCTACTATTGATGCATGATTCATACTATTTATTTCAGCATGCTTTAGCATCTATACTCTTGTATGCTCAGTATTTTGATTATGATTCAGATCTCTATTTCAGAATGCTCTAGCACTTGTATTTCTGTGCCCATATATGCTCAGTATTGGATTATGATTCATTTAGTTATCTACTTATTCATATCTGCCCTTACCTATTGATTATTTACTATCCGCTGATTATTGTGTGCCAGTAGATACGATTTACTATTTTTCGGCTCGTCATATGTCACGCCCCGGGGTGTAAACCAGAACCCGGGTCCGTCTACAGATCCGCCGTGCACACAGAATTTTTCGCATACACGAAGCGCTGGTAACCTGCTCAGATATAAGATGTATAATAAAAGAGCATAATACAGAGCTGAACTAAAAAGAACTACATAATATCTCAGACTGGAAATAAGGTACAAGCTGTAATAAATACAATAATCTCTCAGCTTACCAAAATAATACAACCAGCTGGCTAAGCCAGACCCAAAATAAAAGAATAATACAACAGTCTGAGTGGAGGGTACAACATCTGTCTAAAAGCAGCTCACAGCCTCACAGAAGATCTACCTACTCAGCGATCCCCTTACCTCGATCAGCTGCCGATGGCCTAGCAGCTCCCGCAGACGACTCTGCAAAACAAAGGGAAAAAAACAGAAAACAACAATGGGGGGTGAGAACTACTAGATAAACCAGTAGCCTCCCCCTAGTGGGTAAATCCTCAACTCTGACGGACCCACTAGGACTACTAGAGGCAAAAGGAAAGAACAGTGGTAAGCTATAAAGGCTGCTGATAAAAAGGGAAACTACCACTACTATGCCTCTAAATGCCATGTAGAACGAAGTGACTGAATGTATGCATCAATACCTAACATGTCTGCCTGAAATAACCCAATCAATGAACCAGTAAGAACTGGTACTGCCTGCTGTGCCTTGCCGTATCGGGTATGCTGGCCGACGCATAACACCGATGAAAAGAAGGAGTCTCAAGGACTCAAAGCCTGTCTGTCGCACACTCCGGAGTGGCACTCGAGGGGAGCGACCCACACGAGTAAAGTATCTCAGTAATAAGTATCATAAGTGCCATAAAACGGCAGGACTGGATCACGACTCTGATCAAAGTGGGAAAAACCATCCACTAAAGAAATATGATACCCAATCTGATGCAATAGTACTCAATAAGTGGGAAACTCCATCCACTAGCAAAAAACCCGATCCCCAATCTGATGCACAAGTAAACATCCGGTCAACCGCCTAATGTTCGCGGTCGCTGCAATACCCCATAAGTCCAAAGCCTGATAAAGTAATCAAGTTCCACTTGTCCCCGACCCCAAGGTCCCAGCTACACTATCCCAAACCCTTGCTCAATCCCGAGCAACATGAATCAAAAGTCCCAATGCAAAGGAGAAGAGAAACAATCATGGTTTCTCCTAAGTCAAGTCCCAATATGATAGTGTAGCAATAAATAGTGGCCTAACTAAATGTCCATACAAGCATGCAATTGTCCTTTTTTAAAACTGTAGAAAAGTTCTGATATTTATTTTAAAAAGACTGATCTTACTGTACCAACATGATAAGTCATTTGCATGCGAGATTATGATATAGCATTTGTCCCAATAATAGTGTCCTAATTTAACATAAATGAGCTGTCATATAATCTGTGGGGTCAACATGTATGGTTCTCAAATAGGATATCAATTGTCACATTTGATTTAGGGGAATTCTAATAATCCTAGTGAGCAAGTCAAAAATGAGGTAAGCAACAACCACCCACCTCGAAAAACGCAATCCACGCCCGAAAAGCCTCCTTGCTGTCCACAATCCTCTATTCCCGCAACTCGTCGAAAACAGTGCGCAACTGTACAGAACAACGCACCCGGTGTAAATACAAATCCCAAAAATACAGCCTTTGCTGTTTTTCCAAACAGCACAAAAAAAAGAGGGATTTTCACCTCTGTACAGTACTCTGAAAAATCCAGAAAAATTACGTTCCGTTCCTTGCGACGAGTAGATCGAAATCGACTATTTATACGCCTTGATCAGAGGCTCCTAGCCCAAGATATAAATCGGAGAAGTCGATGCTGTTCAGAAAATACCACAGCAATTAGGGGGGTCAAAGGTGCCTCGGGAACCGTGCCAAAAGTGCGAAACGGAGCAAAGTGATCAACACGAAAAATGAAGCCTTACCTCTTAGGAATGCGTTGCCGTAGAAATCGTTCAAAAATTCCTCTTGGTTAGCACACAGGGATTTTCCGACTGAACTGTGCCGGAAAATAGGCCGGAATTGAAAATCGTCGCAGCACGCCGCGTCGCAGATAACTTGCTGTCGGCGACTCAAAAAATTCTGAAACTTTCTGTAGAGCTAGAGGACAGAGAGAGGAACAACTTTCCTTAAGGCCTCAACCTCACTTTCTCTCTCTAAAATTTGAAAATTGCAAAGAGAGAGAGGTGGCTTATATAATGGGCCAAAATTCCTTCGGGCTCCACACCGAATCCGGGCTCAAAACAGGAAACAACAAATCCAGCAAACCAAAACGCGCCGCGCGTCCCCAAACATGAAACAGCCGTGAAAGGGCCTTCGGGAAGAGCCACGTGTCCGCGCCGCCCACGTGTTCCGCGTGCCTCGTGCACGTGGGCGGCTTGAGCCAGCCAATGGGAACATGCCACATGTCCCCACGCGGTTCACGAGGTCCACGCTTCCGGTCTACGCGCCGGGTCTTCCGGAATGTGTCGGCCAATCACAGCGTGCCACGTGTCAAAGCCCAGCACGCCGCCCAACCAATCAGGAGCTGCCACGTGGCAAGCTCAACCTTCCGTGCTCCCGGCGCACGCCTTGCCCGTGGACCATCCCGCCTGCGCGCCTGCCCGCGCCTGCCCGCGGCCGCGTTCCGCCTCTGCGCCGCCGCGCGCCGCCTTGCTCCGCCGCCTGCCGGTCGTCGCCGGTCGCCGGAACAGTGTTTCCGGCGGCTGAGTTACTGTTCCGGCGTGAACAGTAATTTTGGCTCCGAAAATAAGTAAATACACCATTTTGATCGTTTTCGCGCGCCGAGTCCAAATCCGTCGTCCGTTTTGCCAAATTCTCATCCGAAATTTTGACGAAAGCCCCCGGAAAAGCCCACTTGATCCGTTTTTTGCGTCGGATCCATTTCTGAGATCCGTTTTCGACACTACTAACTCCAATACACTGTGTAAGCTTCCTGTAGTCATTGTTAACACTGCAACAGTCTCAGCGGAAATCCGGATCATCACATCATATCCATTAGGATACACTTATGCTGTATCTCACACCTCTGGGTTACCATTTTTCAGGTCGGTCGGGTGATGGGATGTCGAAACGTGTTGGTGAGGCTGTCACGATAATGCTGTCCCCCCTGATGTATTACAGACTCCAGTTTATTATATTTCTAGCATATTATGATATTATGGAATTGTTAAATGTAATAATTACTTAACAGACTAGTTAAATGTTAAAGAACTGTGGTACTTATATTTAGTATAGAATACTCTGATGATAGCTGTAAATGCTTAGCCGTATATGTATAGGAAAGACTGTCCAAAGGGATAAGAAAATTTCTATACATGTGGCAATCTGCTCATGTCCTGAAAAATGCTTTAAATTCTGATTGACAAAAAAAAAAAAAAAATTGGCTGCTTTTTGAAACTCGGGGCGTGACAACTATTCACCGCTTTTAAGATAAATGCGGTTAGTTATGTGGTATTTGACGCCATAAAGGCTATAAATTATTCACCGCTTTGAAATACGGTGAATCATTCACGACTTTTAAAGAAAATGATAAATGGTTCTCCACATTTAACATGCCCGACTGCAACAAATCTATTTTTACAAATAATTTTTTTATAGATCTATTTTTATTAAAAAATTATTAGAATGATTAGCTTTGTAAATAATTCTCATAATAATCGGATGATTTAAAAAAAATTCTAGCAGGAGACCTTCACATAAAATTTAATTTGTTAGTTATTATATAAAAATTACAATTAGATTTTTAAATTTAAAATTTTTGTTTTAGGACCCTAGATTGTAAAAAAAGAAAAAGAAAAAAAAGAAGTCTAAATTAATAGAGACATTTCCCTGAAAAAGGAAAACTCCCTCTCTTTCTAAAAGCCCTCCTCTCTCTCTCTCTCTCTCTCTCTCTCTCTCTCCGACTTCCGAGGGGCGGGTTGGGAAGGAAGGGCGATGTGACCTGGACACTGAGAGTGAGTGAGAGAGAGAGAGAGAGAGAGAGAGAGAGAGCGACGCCGCCGCAACTCCAATATCCTGAAGCTTCTCGGCCTCCAATGGCGAAGGCGACCACCACCACTAACCCCACCTCCCCTTCCTCTTCTCCCCTTCTTCCGCCACCGTCATCAGCGCGACCCGTCTTCTTCGACTCCACCCTCGACACCCACCTCGCCATGCTCGTCTCCCTCGACGACACCGTCGCCGATCTCAAGAGTATCAATCATCTCCATGATCTTCTGTTTTTTTTGTTTCCCCCTTCAATGTACAATCCTTTTATACAAAGATTTTTTTTTTTTTTTTTTTTTTTTTTTTTTTTTTTTTTTTATGTTATGTTGAGCAGGGAAAGTGGAGATCGAGCATGCAATTTCTTTTCCTGAAATAGGAAGGATAATTGTCAGGGCGATAAAGGTGTGCCTGATTAAACGCTTTTTAGGGTTCTGAAGCTGTTACTCTTTTTAGTAGGAAAAATAGTGTTGAATATAAGTTAAAATAGGGTTAATTTAATACAGCTATCTGTAAAAATATCGAATAGGAGATATAGTCTACTTTTCATATTTATCCTTCAAAAGTCATAAAAGTCATAAGTTGTTCATATGTTTCTATGGGCAATGTCTGTTTAAAAAAAATACGGTTAACTATAGATTAAATATTTAACTTTGGTTAGTTAGGAAGGTAAATTTATCTTTTTACTATTTTAGACATTTTTGCATTATTTTAACAATTGAGATTTTTAAAGGACATATTTGAAAGGGCAAAACTGACATTTCACATATATTCTGTTTAAAAATAAAAAGTAAACTAAAGGTAATAAACCAGAGGGATACATATCAACTACTTAGGACTTTTGAAGGGATAAATATGAAATGTTGAACTTTGTAGGAATATATCTACTATTCGATATATTTACAGGGAGGTGTATGAAATTAACCCATTAAAATAAGACAACATCATCTTGTAGCAGCTTGCAAGTTTTTGGAGAAATTGGTTGTCTCACCAGGCTCTTAGTTTTGTACGATTTCCTCCCATTTCATTCAATTCAAGTTCACATTTGAGCGTATAAAAAAATCTCGATCACAGAGGGGAGACTGTAAGTTATAAGTCACTAGTAAGTTATAAAAACACACTTCTGTTCTTTGACACCTTGGCTCCTTAACCTTATTGAGAAATTGGCTGTTTAACAAATCTTCACCCTTTAAACAATAATACTGTTGCAATCAACCGCATAACCTATTTAGCTGAAAATGGCTAGATGTTCATTATTCTTGTCTCGTGATCCCATATGAGTCACATTTTGGCTAAAATACTAAATTTCCCCTTCATATGCTCGGCTGGATAGTTAATTCTCCCAATGGTAAATTTTGGCATTTTCAAACTCAAGGTGCAAATTGCAATTTTGGCAAACTTCAGGCCTAACACTCCAGGCTAAGGAATAGTCCCACATCAGATAGCCAAGGGCATGGAGTAGGGTATATAAGGCTGGGTAGCCTAGACCCAATAACCGGACTTGAGTATTTTGGTTGGGTGCTACAGTTAAGATGGGTGAACCCCTGGGATGTGGCATCAGGTGGTTCTTTTTCTTTTTGGATATTACTTTTGGGTCTTTGTGAAAATTGGGTTCTAAATCGTTGCAGGTGAGGAAGAAAGGTTACTTCTACCACTTGTCTGATTCCATGCCAGTACGAAGTGCAATCAATTGGATCAAAGAAACTCAGTTTCTGTATATAGAAGCTCTGCCAACCACTGCAGCAAAACATCAAGCAGGTGGTGCTCAAAATCCGACAGTCGAGGATGGTGGGAACTTGGAGCAGGACCGAAATGATCATTCTGACCATAAATTGAATGTGCTTCTGGGATTGTCTGGAAGCGAGAATTGCGAGCTTAATGAGGCCCCTGTTTTGGATGAGTCATTCGGTAAAGGTAATTCCTGACTATAATTAGGAAATGCTGGATATTGCTATTTTAATTATTAGTTTTGTCTTTTTAATTTAATTTGTCACAGGTGATGCAGCTATTATACCAACAAACCAAACCAACTTGAAAGAGGCGGTGACATTTCATGCATATAGTAATTCATCTCTATCCAATATCAATAGAATTGCTGTTGAGAATGAAAACTTGGGTAAAGAAAAGCCTAGAGAAAGGAATGATGTCTTAGAGGAAACTCGTTTGTTGGATGAAAATTGTGTGGCTGACGGAGGGGTAAAAGATGTTCAGGGTCATGCTGACCTAGTTGTTGATCGAGAGAAAGATCACGGACAGGAAGAACGTGGGAATTCTAGTGTTGAAGCTAATGATGAATCCACTACACTTCTTGCTAGAGAGAAGGAAAAATCAAGTAAAGAGAACTCTAGAGAAAAAGCCGAGAGTGAAAAAGCTAGTAAAAAGAAGTCTAGAGAGAAAAATGAGGTCTTAAAGGAGAATCGCATAATCGATCAACACCCCGGGCTTGTTTCTTCTCCTGAGAAGAAAAGGTATAAGAAGGCAAAGGTTTCCTCTTCTGAGATGCTGTTGGAAGACCCTGTTAGAAGAATTAATTCTCAAAGTAGAGGAGAGGCATCCGAATTGGGAGCAGTTCCTAGGGAAGCAAGCACTGATGAGCAACATGAAAGTGTTATGGCCATTTCAAAAGAATTAACCGGCAATGAACCCATTGGAGACCCTGCATTACCTGACTATCCGGATGATAATGGAAAGAAAAAGAAAAGGAGAAGGCGATCATCAAAGTCTAGCAAGGAAGTTGAGTCTAGAAATCAATCTGATATTGTTGGTGCTCCTTTTGATAGCGAGCATGCAAAACAATTTCCAAAAGCTGCTACAAATGATAATTCGCTGGCCGACATAGAAGCTGTTATTTCTATGATAGAACAATCTATACAAGACAATCCTAAAGAAACAGTGGAAAACAATTATGAAGAACTTAACAAAGAATATGATATCATGGCTGTTTCTAGTAAAGGCACCCGGAATGGAGCTAATGCTGATTCTACAGATCTTGGCTTCCCTGATCCTTTATCAACTAAGTCTAGTGATTCTGGTGGCAAACCTCACGATCGATCTAAAGATAAAAGAGATGGACTATCTACTGATGTATTACGTGAGGACTTTCAGGTAAATTCTATAGCAGAAGTCACTGATCCGAACCAAGAAATTCCGTCTGATGGTAACTATTCAAAATTTGCTAAAGAATTAAACGATGCAGACAAACTTACAAAATCTGTACCAGAAAGAAATAGTTTGGAAGTTGAGCCTGAAGTTCCGATGCGTTCAACACTTGGACGGAGGAAGAAATCCAAGAATGACCCATCAAAAGTTTCATCACGGATGTCTGATCCTTCTAATACTTTAGACAATGTGACTGAAGAGAATTCTAAAGAAGTTGATGATGTGAGGGCTTCTGTTGATTCCAGGGATAGTAATGATTCTGCAAAATTATATTCTGTAGAGCCATCTGATGGTAATGCTAAAATCGTAAACCGTCGAAAGAGAAAAGATTCAGCAAAACATGTTGAACCTAATGGCCACGTAACTATTTACTCTTCTAGTGATAAAGGAAAGTATGCCACTGAAAAGAACTACAATGAAACTGTAGATGACCGTGATGATGGTCAAGATAAAGAATCTAAGGGGGCTGATGTGCATATAGAAGTCGTGGCTCCAGTGGATTCTGCAGTATTGGGTTCTGGGAGTCCTCCTGATAAGAAATCACGCCGCAGAAGGAAAAAGGCTTCCAATGCGGAAATTCAGAATCAGGATGCTATTGCACAAGAAATAACTGACCTTTCGGGGAAAGGGGTTAACGAAGAAAAATCCAAAGCAAGACAGGAAAACAATGATAGGGTTTCAGCTAAAGCACACAGAGGTACTCCAGAGGACTCGGGTAATAAAGCTTTTATTCAGATGCTTCGTAACAAAGCCAACTAAACATATCTCTCCCTTTTTTTTTCCTTTTTTTTTTTCTCCTTGCATTCGGCTAAGTGTGGTTTGTCTAACAAGTACTATATTGCTCATCATGTGGCAGAAAGGACGTTGCAGGACTATAGGAAGGATTCACTAGGTGATACTCATTGGAATGGCAGCAAAGAAGCTCCTGAGGCAGGGAAATATAACAGCTCTGCAGATTGTGTTGAAGCAGACGAGCCAATGGTTAATCGGAGCTTGGTTAGTGATAAAATCAATTTCGTTGATTTTTTTGCCCCCAAAAAGGTGAACGAACCTTCTCCAGAAGATCTACCAGCCACAGAGGCTGAAACCATGAAGCAAAATAAGGAGAAAACAAAAAGAAAAAGAAATACAGACATAAATTCACAAATCTCAAACCCTGTTTTGGTTATTTCTTCGAATGAACAGCTAATGATTGACAGGAAGATTCAACATGCTGATACTGGTAGTCGTTCATTAGTTGATAACACAGTACAGCAAAGAGCTAAGGAAACAAAAGTAGGAAAAGCATCTAAAGAAAAAGTTGTTAAGAGCAACAGTAAATCTGATGTAGATCTTGGTCAGACCTCTTCTGCTTCAATTTTTCCCCTCGAAAACAAATCTCAGGAATCTTTGTCGTCGAGGAAACAGCATCGCAAAGATGCTAATAAACTAAAGGAAAAGATATCTGAATCTGAGAAGCACAAACATGCCAACAATGACATTGGCACAATTTCCATTGACCCTGCAAAAGAAGTCCCACAACGTGGGAATGATAATGCACTAGTCAAGGCTTTTTCTCTCAGTGCACCTGCATCTCAGAATAACTCCTTTTCCCGTACTGATCCATTTCATAACGAAACAATTACTGATCAAGTAGCATCAAGTGACAGCACGGAAGAAGATACACCGTCTCTAGCAAAAAGATATAAAGTTGCTGTTAGGAAGATTCCGCATAGAAGATTAATGAATGCCCCGAACAGTTCGACACAAGAGAAGACTATAGGAGATAGCCCTGGTGCAATTTTCCATGGTGCTACAAGTGATAGTTCAGAGGATGAAAGTGACATTGTTAATAGAACTGCCATGGAAGCAACTTCAGATAGTTCATCTACATCTGCTGACTCAGATGGGGACCATGATGTAGGAAGGCGGAAAAAAGGTACAGGTTGTTGTTACAATACTTCTGTTATAATTGATATGAAACTACTTTGTGATAAATTGAACGGCTAAATTATTTTGTTCTTAGGTTTACTTAGCAAGCATGATGTTGGCATCATTTCTTTTGTATTATTTTCTCCATGATTAATTGTGTTGTAGACACCAAGGCCACATCAAATAATAAGCCAACAAATTATGAGCTGCAATTAGGTGAATTATTTTCTTTAAGCACATCATCGTTGTCTTACATTCTAGTTTACCTATGGTCCTTGAACTTACATGATTATTTTGTAACTTTTATAGATGGCGATATGTTGTCTCTTCACTTTGTCATGCTATTTGTGTTCTTTGATGGGCTAACTTTTTATCAAGGATTTAAGTATCTATCGGCACGGGCCGTATCCACCGTGCCGTACCGTGCCAACAAGATACCGGCATGATACAGCCCCCGTGCCGATGGCACAGTTCAAAACCCTTTTTTCTTAAATTTACTAGGTAATTTTTGCAATAAATTTTAAAATATTTGATAAAGATACATAATAAGCAATTAAAAAATTTTGTTGCTAAAGAAAATAAATATTTTATGCCATTATGTGTCGGCACGCATGTATTTTTTTATGACCGGCACTCATCGGCACGGCTCGGCACGCATCGTGCCGTACCGTGCCGGCAAGTTTTCGGCACGACCCCGTGCCACGCCACTTAAATCCTTGCTTTTTATTCTTTGAAAGTTCTTTTAGCATGCACAAATGCAATTAAGCTTCTTTAATATGGAGGTTGGGTGGGGGGAGGAATGTGCATCTGGTTAAAGGGGTGGCACGTTAGCATAAAGACCCCTAAATGTATGTGGTTGAGAGATTTGCTATTTCCTTTATTTATTGATCCATTAATATTCTCCTAGTGTTTAGAACTGCAGCATATCTGGTAAAAGGGGTATCACTTTAGCATAAAGACCCCTAAATGTATGTGGTTGAGACTTTTGTTGTTTCCTTTGTTTATTGATCCATTAATATTCTCTTAGTGTTTAGAATTGCAGCATATTTTAGGCAAATTGTCCTTACATTGTTGGGTTTAGCCCCTTTGATCTCTTAAACTTGTTTCATAAAATAATCGAATTAAATTTCCATATACTGGTTTTCATTATGACCCAATTTTTCTGGCTAGCTTCTTTCTTTTAAAGCTTCTTTGCAAGGTATTTCTCCTATCGAAGTTGAAATAATGTTCAGGGTTCTATGCCTTGTTGATTTTGTCTTCTATTGTTTACTAAGATGAATGCTGCAGCTTTTTACAATTTGACTTCTTTATATCTAGTTGGCGTGGCTTCTCAAATTGTCGTTTCTACTTTTTACTTTTTACCATGCATTGCATCTAATACAACTTTAGATTTCATTGCTAATACTTGCAATCTAAAACCTTTCCTGCACTAGAATATTACCTCATGTTTTCCTCCATTCATCTTTTGTATTATTGGCTACAGTGCTCAGCTTGGTGTTTTTCTCATTATTGTTAGGGATAAACAACATAGAAGAAAAGGAGTGCTATGGCATTCAAAGATTTTGCTTTTAATCCAGATATCGGGCTTTCAAGTAGTATATGCTATAGTCCAGAGACAATTTTATTTGTGCAAATGCTCTTGTTTCTTATTGTTGCTTGTAATTACAGGGGGTAATTGATCATTTTTCTATTGCCTTTTCTTCCTACATATCAGCCTTTGTGCTAAGCTAGTCTTAAGGTCAAATGCTTGGCAATTAGATCTTGTATTTAAGTTCCTCTTTTGCCATAATTTGGATCTAATTTACTTTCATCGGCCATCATTTTTTCCATTTGAGATTTCAATCTCTTTAGACCAAGGATTGCACATGCCGCCCATGCCAAGGCTGTGCTGGCATGTAACATGAGGTCATGCCGACATCGTATCAACCAAGGATTTAAGTATCCATTAGCACGGGCCGTATCCACCGTGCTGTATCGTGCCAACAAGATACCGGCACGATACAGCCTCCGTGCCGATGGCACAGCTCAAAACCCTTTTTTCTTTAAATTATTAAGTAAATTTCTCAATAAAGTTCAAAATATTTGATAAAGATATGTGATAAATAATTAGAAAATTTTGTTGCTAAAAAAAATAAATATTTCATGCCATTATGTGTCGGCACGCATGTATTTTTTTGTGCCCGGCACTCATCGGCACGGCTCGGCACGCACCATGCCGTACCGTGCCGGTAAGTTTTCGGCACGATCCCGTGCCTCGACACTTAAATTCTTGGTATCAACATAATAAATTTTTTACATTTCTTTGCTATCTTTTTAAAATTGAGGTAAAAACTTTTACAAAAATTTATTATACTTAAAAATATGTATATCTCATAAATCTTGTAACATTTGAAGCAATTAGTAAGTTCCATTGCATTGTAAGACCAACTTTTAGTGAAGAAATACAAATAAAAAGGTAGCTTTCAATTTTTTTTGGCATTTTAGATCTAGTGATTTTATATATGGTAGTGCTTTCCTATACATTTTTTTCCAATTATGATTCTCATTTTCGTTTCTTGCATATACTCTCATAATATATATAAAATGGTTTTTCTTTAGTTAGTAAAATGATTATGATTCTATTCTTACTTAATTATGTGAGATGTAATATATAAACCATTTTTACAGCCTTTAAAGATATAAAACACCCTAAACAACTAATTTATGAAAATTAAATTAAGAAAACCTGTGCCAATGTGTGCCAATATGCCAGTGGCATGGGGGGCATGCAGACATTGGCACGCCCGTTGCAGCTGTGCCGTGCCGTGCCAGTATCATGGCAATCCTTGCTTTAGACATATGGTAGTTGGGTTCATCCATTATCTTGCTGTGCTTGCTAGAATACTGACCTTTAACTAAGGCGGTATGAGAACAAGTCTAGCTGTTGATGGTTCAAATTATTTTCTTGTCATTGTTTGGGTGAAACTGCAGGTTACCTCCTTTACCATTTATTCGTCTACTGGTTCCCTAAATTCTGTTCTTTGTAAATTGGTTTGAAATATGAGGCATACCTCCATTGTCTTTTCACTAGCAGGTTCTTTTGGACTAGAAAGACAAAGGAGGTAGAAAGGCCATGGAATTTTCTTTTGCGTCTTTATTATTTCCTAATGTTGGTATCGAATTCTTAAGGTAAATTGTTGTTATTGTCAGCAGATAACTAACTTTTATTAGTAGTAGTTGTCATGCTACTTAGGTGACGTTGCTAGGGTTATTGATGCTAAGTTTGGCTTCCTTGGTGTATCTTGGTTTTGCTTTGTCTTGCTTTACTTTTGTCTTACCACCCTGTGGTCAATCTTTAACATTTATTGGTCTGCAGTTTACCCCCTTTACCATTTATTGGTCTGCTGGTTCCCTGAATTCTGTTCTCAGTAAACAGAATGGTCAGTTTGAAATATTAGGCATACCTCCATTGTCTTTTCACTAGCAGGTTCTTTTGGACTAAAGGGACAAAAGAGGTAGAAAGGCCATGGAAATTTCTTTTGCATCTTTAGTATTTCCTAACGTTGATATCGAATTCTTAAGGTAAATTCTTGTTATTGTCAGCAAATAACTAACTTTTTTTAGTAGTAGTTGTCATGCCACTTAGGTGATGTCGCTAGGGTTATCGATGTTAAGTTTGGCTTCCTTGGCGCATCTTGGTTTTGCTTTGTCTTGCTTTACTTTTGTCTTACCACCCTGTGGTCAATCTTTAGTTTCGTCTATAATTGATCTTTATCAACGAATTTATTCTTTCATTTTCCAATGGTTTCTTTTTGCTGTGTTCAGTTATTGGAGTCATCAGACAATTTCATATTTTTTTGTGCAAGAAAATCATTTTTTTATAGCATTAGGAGGCTATAAAAAATATGTTTTCCTGTATTAATCACAAACCCCCTTTGCAGAAGCAATATCTGGTAACTTTGTTAGAATGTACTGGAGGTTTTTTAAATTTTTTTGTTGTATAAATATTATAGCAGGAATTTCTTCTGCTGCTCATGATAAGAAAGAGAGGAAAGCTGACGATGGAGGCATCAGTCTTTCACAGTAAGTACCGACTTTAAAGCTGATAACGTCAATAGTTCTGTACTTCTTCCATTCTATGCTTGGAATATATAAGTTTCTTATACTGAAAAATTACCTTTCTAGTCTGTATGAAATTAAAAGGCTTGTTTTATACGTGGTGTTTGTCCTCATTCAGATAATGCTAAGGTATTGATTTGTTTCTGTGTCTTCTGAGTTGGCAAATCTATTTAACAGTACATTTAGATGTCTTTTATGTTGCAAAATCATATAATTTGTGTGTGAGGGGAGATAATTAAAGGTCAAAGGAATAATGCAAATAGGCGTAAGATAAAGGATCTCTTCTTCTTGAGTTGGTAAGTGGACTTCTGTTAGTTGTCTTTTCGTCTTTTTCGAAGAATCGACTATTCTTTTGCCATTTGTGAAGGAAGTTCAAGTAGAATTGAAATCCATTCCCTTCTATAATATTAGTACATCAGGGTCATCATTCCATATTGAACTAAATGAACTTCGGACGAATTGTTGGTGCTCCAAATCTTATTCTATTAAATTTGCAATCATTGAGCTTCGTCTTTTATTTATTCCGAATTTTCTACCATCAGGTTATGTATGACATGCGTAAAAAATCTGAAGTATGCAGAAAAAGTTAACTGATTGGATTTTAATCAATTTCATCTGAAAAAAACCTTTATCTAACACAGAAATACTACTGTACACAGAATTATTATTCGCTTGCAGACATGCCTCTAGATTTTGAGCATTGTTTTGTGGAGCCTTGTTTTCATTTTTAACCCTAGTGATACTTCTCTGGTCATAGCAAGTCTCAAAGATGCAGATTAAGAGTTATATGATCTTTCTCGTGCCTCCTTTTGGATGATTTTTACTGCTCTTTTGGGCCATTACTCATTTAAAGCTGTTGCATGCCAGTCTCATTGATTGTCTCCTTACAAATTTCTTTGTTCTTGGACTCAAAATACGACTCTTAGGCTACCTTAATATTACATTTTTGTACCCTCTATCTTTTATCCAACTAACGAGTGAAAACAGTAGCAGCCATATATTTAAGTAACAATGCCTTGGATTTTGCATTCATGTGACAAGTATTAAGTGTTAATGGTTTAGGCTTGTCAACTTGGTTGCGTAACTTCAACTCATAGGAAGTTAAGAGCAGCCTCTCTAGTAACAGAGTTAATGTTTGGCACTTCTTGCTCTTCTTGAATTTCCCTATATGAAGCTTCATTCCCTGTGGGACCCCCAATATTATGCATATTATGCCAAAATTTTTCACTTGTTTGTAGACTGTATGTGACACCCCCAGGATTTAAAATAGTTCTATATATAAGATAAATAGGATTAAACCTCTTAACCTGGCTATAGCATTTTGGATGGTGGCTAGATCCAAGAGGTTAAGAGGGTTGAGCGTGTCAGAGCTAGAGTAGTTCTAGGATGGGTGACCCCCTAGGAATTGGCGCGTCACAATTGGTATCAGAGCCAATCACTAGCCGGAAATGTGAGATGAGTTTCTGCTGAGCCTTGGTTATATAGCAGGCAGAGCGCGGCTCTCAGACTAATGACGGTTGTGAGTGGAGCGCGGCTCCTCACAAAGCCGATTAAGGCTAGCAAGACAGGTCTCACATCGCCTGGTGCTTGTGAGTGTGCTAAGTTTGACGAGGACGTTAAGGCTTAAAGGGGGGAGGAATGTGGCACCTCTAGGATTTAAAATAGTCCTATATATGAGATAAATAGAGGTAAACCTCTTAACGCGGCTAAACATTTTGGATGGTAGCTAGGCCCAAGAAGTTAAGAGGGTTGAGTGTGCTAGAGCTGGAGTAGTTCTAGGATGATTGACCTCTTGGGAAGTTGGGGCATCACACTGTAAGTATGTATGATCTTATTTTTACTGTTGAGAGCTTTGGTAGGATGGACTGTTCATTTTGTTGAACCACTCTTTGTTATTTGGTATCCATTCTCCTTCTCTTTTGTTTAATGAGTTGTCATTGTAAGTAATTTAGCAGCCTTCTATTTCTAATTTAGGTCGAGTGGTGCAATTTTGTTTGTCAAGCAAGTACTTGAAGTGCAGCTGACTCAAATCAATAAATCAAATATGATTAACCCTCTTACTTACCCTCTTACTTACTGTACAAACAGGAGTAGAATTTGTTCAGGAAATGCACTTTCAAGTTAAACACGTGCTTGAGTAAATGGTGGGTATGCAAATGTACCTTATGTAAATCTTCGGAATTCGTTTCTAATCCAGAATTAGTTATTGATTCGTCATCTCACCTCTTTAAGATCCTTTATAATAAACAATATGTGCTTAGCTGAACCACAACTTAATGTAGAGAAGGCTTGTGAAAGAGTGACAATCTTCTATGTCCGTCTGTGAGCTGACATTAGATCTTTAGAAAATGGTAGCAAAGTAATGGCGAGAAAAATTGCAAGAGAAGTTTTGCAGCTAAGTTCTAGGTCTATTAACGAGAGATTGATTAAGCTAAACGTACCCTCGCTGTTCAAACAGCATAAATGTATAGTATGGTTTGTGGAGAAAAAGCTTGAGGAAGATGGAAGTATGAAGAAAAGTACCAAAAAGATAGGGACTAAAACTATGAATCACGGACGCGGCTATAAGCCTCGTGTTTCCGTGTTTGATACATGCATGTTCATGTCGGACTCGTGTCCGACGTGAATGCACCATGGACGCACGTGCATGGTGCATCCCATTTTTTTTAAAAAAATTTGTTATCTTACTTTTTTTTTATATATATATAATGTAAGATGATAAATTTTTTGGCCTTTTGATGAACAGATACAAACTCTTTTTTGGATTATATATATATATATATATATATATATATATATATATATATATATATATATATATATATATATAATTGAGCTCCTATGCTTGTAAAAGCACCAAGTTATTTGTGCTTGTGAGTTTTTTACCCTTGGATGTAGGAATGTGCGGTTAGGATGATGGTGGGCCCCTTGGGTTTAGTGGGTGGTTGGTAGAATAGTATGATCTAAGGGGTAGAATTAATTAAATGGTTAGATCTAACGGTAGAAAACTTACAAGCACCAATTGCTTGGTGCTTGTACAAGCACAGTAGCCGGACTATATATATATATATATATATATATATATATATATATATATATATATATATATAGAATTAGGCTACTATACTATTAATAGCACCAAGTCATTGGTGCTATAGGTTTTCAGCTCTTGGATGAAGGGATGTGCGGTTAGGATGATAGTGGTCCTCTAGGGTTTAGTGGGTGGTTGGTAGAATAGTATGATCTAAGAGGTGAAAATGGTCAAACGGGTGGATCTAAGGGCAGAAAATTTGATAGCACCAAGTGTTTGGTGCTATCGATAGTATAATAGCTGGACTCTCTCTCTCTCTCTCTCTCTCTCTCTCCACAACCCTTCATCCAAGGGTCAAAAACTTAATAGCAGCAATGACTTAGTGCTATTAATAGTATAGTAGCCTAGGTCATATATATATATATGACCTAGGCTACTATACTATTAATAGCACTAAGTCATTGCTGCTATTAAGTTTTTGACCCTTGGATGAAGGGTTGTGCAGTTAGGATGATAGCAGGCCTCTAGGGTTTAGTGGGTGGTTGGAGAAATAGTATGATCTTAGGGGTGAAAATGATCAAAAGGGTAGATCTAACGGTAGAAAATTTGGTAGTACCAAATGCTTGACGCTATTGATAGCAAAGTAGCCGGACTCATATATATATATATATATATATATATATAATATATATATATATATATATATATATATATATAGTAGAGCTTATATGCTTTCAAAAGCACAAGACAATCTATGCTTGTGAATTTTTTACCATTGGATTTGTATTAGGATTAGTCTTTTGTAAAGTCAACTAAAGAGAGAGAAAGATAAAGTAAAAAGTACAAATTTCAATACAAATCCAATGATAAAAAAATTCACAAGCATAAATGTGCTTGTGCTTTTAAAAGCATATAAGCTCTACTCTCTCTCTCTCTCTCTCTCTTTCTCTCTCTCTCTCTCTCTCTCTCTCTCTATATATATATATATATATATATATATATATATATGGTGGAGACTTTCTTTCTTTAAAATATATAAACTATAAATGAGAATTTCATTGAGTTTCATTCGGAATGAAAAATATAGCAATATTTCGGCAAAATTAGTGCTTTATATATAATAAATATATAGAGTAGGGCTTATATACTTTCAAAAGCACCAGTCCAACCATGCTTGTGATTTTTTTACTATTGGATTTGTGTTGAGATCCGTGCTATTGTAAAGTCAACTAAAGAGAAAAAGAAAGTACAATAGCACAGATCCCAATACAAATCCAATGGTAAATAAATCATAAGTATGGTTGGGCTTGTGCTTTTGAAAGTATATAGGCTCTACTCTAAATGTATATTATTATATTAATAAATTCATGTCGTTTTCGTTTCTAATTTTTTTCAAGCTGTCGAGTCATTGTGCTCGAGCCGCATCATATCCCGTGTCTGTATCCGTGACGCCTAGGACTAAAGAGAGCATCTCTTAGTTTTTTTGTTTTGTTGAGTTTCTTGTCTGAATGCTGCCTTTCATCTTCAGCAACTATTCGATATATTTTGTTAAACCACTTCTGTTAGCCTTCTCTTTTTTTAGTTGATACAGTCCACATCTCAATTTTACATAAGAATTTTAGTGAATGTGTGCTGACAAAGAGAAGTTGCAGCTATTCTACAGTTGAGACAATTTAAATTGCTAACTCTTGCTTTATCAGATCATCAAATGGGCCCAAAAAGAAGCTGCCCCTCGGTACAATTCTCAGGAGTTCAAGCAGCTACAAAAAGGCAAAGCTGACGGCGTCTCAGTCGCAAGCTGATGATTCTGAGAGTCAGCCTGTCGATCTAGTCTTGGAAACTCAGCCGGACGACCTCGATTAAATCGGGAACCTCAAGCAAATTAGATACTTGTTTGTCCTCAAGTTTTGCAATATTTTGGTGGTCGGGAAGTGTTATAGTTACATATTCTCATCATGATGATTTTGTTCTACCTGCACTGTTCTTGGTCTTTATTTAATACCGTCCCAGAAGCTGTGTTGGTTTTTTATGAGATTGTGATGGTTTGGTTTCTGGTAATCAATTTTCGTCCATTTGTCCCTCTTGAGAGAGTAATGAGACTGAACAAACCTTTCGTCTGTGCGTATCAAGAATTGTGTGCTATACCGTGCAGAGGCCATGGCAGCACGAGATACGGGTTTGTGCCGATATCGTATTAATAAAATGGTATGTTTTGCATTGGTTTTTTTGGAATATTTCTTTTTTTCTTTTTTTTTTTGTGGTAAAAATTTTATAAAACTATTTTTATACTTTAAGTATGTTGGTTGTGTAGATTTTATAGATCTATTAATATTTGGAGGGGTTAGTGAATTTTATTGCATAATGAGACCAACTTCTAGTAAAATAAATAAATAAATTAGGAGGTTTTTTTGTTTATTTTTTATTTTTTTATTTTTTTGTCATTTCAGACCTAGCGAGTATAATCATGGCAGTGTTTTTCTTTTATTTTTGTCCAATATGATTTTGGTTTAAGTTTTGTGCATGTACTTCTAGAATGTAGAATATGAATATTTTAGCTGGCCCTCTTTTCTTTTCTTTTATTTTTTTATTTTATTATTATTTTTTTTTCTTTCCTACAATTAGCCTCTCTTAATCATTTTTTTATTATAAATAGTTTTTTAAAATTTATATTTATAAAATTGGGTTTATTTTTGTCACGTGAGCATTATATAAATGTCACGCAGATCACCTCTCATCATCGACACCTATTATGAGTGAG
This sequence comes from Tillandsia leiboldiana, assembly GCA_029204045.2. Lineage (NCBI taxonomy): Eukaryota > Viridiplantae > Streptophyta > Magnoliopsida > Poales > Bromeliaceae > Tillandsia > Tillandsia leiboldiana. Next base: position 34,170,605 of record CM055073.1, on the reverse strand, counting down.
CACGACCTTACAGTAGTGATTGAGTCCCAGGACACTCAGCTAGTTGTTGAGGGCACTACTAGTGAACATCTCGATTAGTTGGAAGTTGTTGAGACCAGATTTTTCTGCCATGGAAGTGAATGACACGTGGTGTTGACCATTGGTTGAAAGACATTAGTCGATAGGGATTTGAGTCGACAAAGCGTTTCAATTGAGACTAGTCCCGAGGACTAAGGCGTATAGCACGCGACATACTATTGGGTGAGGGTATTAGCCAATAGGAGAAACAGCCGGCGCAAAAGTTATCACGTTGCTTAGGGTCGATTGCGGTTGAAGGAAGGTATCCGACCGAAGATATCCGACCGCCCCTTTCAGACGACGAAACAGTTAGAGTTGGAATCGACCTTCGGTTAATCAAGCCGGAGAAGGAAAAACCCACGTCTGGATTCAGATCGGTCTTAGGCGTGTAACAGTACAGTACGAGGGACACGCCATCGAACGAAAACACCAGTCGACGGAAGGACGGGTTAGCCGAAAAGGAGTATGCGTCCCAATCTGGACAGACCTCAGTCACGAAAAGGCACAATACGCGACAAATACTGTCGGCTGAAGGCACCAACCGATAGGAGAATCAGCCGACAAGAGAAGCGGTCAATAGAAAGATTATCGTCTCATCCAGGACCGTCATTCTACCAAAGATAGATATCAGACCACCTTAGTCAATCGACGGAAGAGGTGAAGTGAAGGTCAATCCTCAGCTGCTCGAAGCTGCAGAAGGAAAGATCTTGAACAAAATAAAGGCGAGATTCAGGCACGAATCTCACGGCGGGCTCCGAAACGGCAAGCGGCGTCTAGCATTGGAGAGCGTCGAAAATCACGTTCCGGTGCGCTAATGGGAGAATGAAGCCGGACAGAAAGACAACTAATATTTTTTCGGGGGGAGTCGACTCAAAAGGAAGTAGTTGAGAAATTAACGATGATTCTCCTTAGATCACGCCGATTTCTAAATCGTCGGTTATACACCTTGGTTCGAAGTTGTACAAATAAGTGAACCAACGAAGAAAAGGGTTCAACAATCTCGTAAGCCCGGTACCACCCCAGCTTCTTCATATCTTAGGAGTAGATTAACTTAACTTTTACCGCTTTCCTTTACTGCTTTTCAAGGAGTAGGCTTAATTGTAATCTCTATCTCTATCTTCTTCCTTACATCTCCTTTCCAAGGAATAAAAAGTTTCAATCAGCCCATCAGCCATGTTTTTTTATATCTTGTTCTATAAAGATATAATCGGCTCATTAGCCATGTCTTTATCATTGTTTGTTTCACCCGGTTTGACTATTATAAGTCGAACCCAGCAATCCCTCTCTACATCCGTAAACCCGATTCGGCTATTTTAGGCTGAAAGGTCATGAGCGTTATCAGAGGAGAATCCAGCCGAGCAGATCCCTTCTCGGCCCGATTACTTAATCTGTTGGCACGAGGCGCACTCGACATCTTTGAGGGACACTCCCAGGGGCCGATCGCGCGCAGCCACTTTTTGGCCCCAACAAAAGTCATAGACCCCTTTGATGAGTATGGTGTTGATCGCGGTCCTGGTCGCGGACATATAGGTGGACGTGGTCATGGAGAAGGACTAGGATGTCACGTTTCGAAATTTAAAAGCAGTCTATTTTTTTTTTATATATAATTTAGAGTTAAAAACAACAAGAATCCTCATAGCGTGGGCAGATCCACCATATGCATAAGAGATTCTCTATCTGCACGAACAGAGTCTCCTCTATATACGCATGACTTGGCAAGTACATACGCAAAATCATAGTTACTAGCTATCAACATTAAACAATAATAAAACAGTGACTAAATCGTCATTCTTTAATAACCATTATCCATAACTACTAATCAAATCCACCTGATAAAAGCACAACAAATATGGTAGTCTGACATAAATAAAGTACTAAGTCATGATCATAAACAAATCTAAAACTAAAAGGTAAAAGCAACGGTCAGTCGTAGCTTGCAATGAGAGACAACTCACATCATCGTCCCGACTGCTCATCACCCAACGGATTTGAAAAATAGGTTACCAAAAGGTGTGAGATACAACTGAATGTATCCTAGTGGGTACAACGAGGCGGGAAACAGCAAGTCGTATCTACTATTATACAATAATCGATGATAAAGCAGTAGGCAGGTATGCAATCAGGTAAATGGCATGTATATCAATCATAGTGCTGTATTAAGGGGTACAGATAATCATGGTGCTAAAGCATAATCATGTAGCGAAAATATACTGCAACTAACATGTCAATAACGAATAATAGAGCAGTCATAGTAAACTAGGCATCAATGCTGGAACCAGAATACCTAATCAAAGCCAATATCGGTCACAAGAACCTTAGGCTAACGCCACTATCTGCCACCTGTCTAGCTGACATATAACTCTGCACCACTCGGTGCTATCTGGGGCTCACGGATCAAAAAGACCACTCTATCGGTAAAGAACACCATCACGGGTAGCTAGTTTGCTGGTGTACGTGAATGAACAGTTGGTGCTGCGACGATCATAATGCTGATGCTACAGCTCGCGGTTTAAAGACCGAAAGAACGACAATAAGCCGAAAATTTCCAAACGGGATGTTAAACAACCGTGTAATCATCTTATGCTGTATCATAATAAGTGATTTCCTACTCTATCATGCACCACAAGATAAGGAGATAGTAATATAATCAGAACTATATATTTGTCTAACTAATGACCAATCACGCATGACATATGTCAATATACAGTATAGCTAGGTGGTACGAAAATCAAGAGAAATATGAATAATAGAATCAAGACCAAGGCTAGCAAGATCACAGGGGTCCGATCGAGTACGGTACCTAGTGAGGTGATACTATGCTGATGCCCTGATCGGAGTACCTACCTCAGAGTAGGTTATCCTGAAATTCGTTGCTCATCTGTTGTATGGGTTCTTGACTGCTCGGGCCTAAACCAAAATCATGGGTCAGTCGCAGACTCACAAATCGGACCCATTGACTCACATTGTGTAAAACAACTAAACTGCAGACTTAAGCTTAAGTCTCGGGATTCGTCGAAATATTCAGTAATCCGCCAATTGACCGATAATGGTCCGATTAGTCCCCATAAGGTACCGAACTTAATGAAACTTCACATGCTGCCTCGCAATGCTTCATTTCAAGAGTTCGGGCATCAACGATTAACTTTGTGCAATTATAAACTCGAACAATGCCATAATTACCATAAACGCGTCCGGAATAGCCGATAACGACTTCGGAAATCCCTAACGTGAAACTGAAGCCACTGGATCAGCCAAGACAGCGTCAGGAACTGCCAAGAACACATGACAATCATAAGTGATCCACTAATTTTCTTGGATCGTGAGTCTTGTGTCGAAATGACGAGAAACTGGTGATTTAGTCGATCTACGACCCGTAACTCAAATTTCGCTTAACGAAAGCCTCCAGACCTCGAACAAAAAGTTTAAAGGTCACATGCACGCTGCCCGAGATAGCCCAAGTAGCTACATTTACAACTAGACCCCTAAGCTTTCAGGAAATTACGTAATAACACATAATATAGGGTGTTTTGGCTTGTTACCTTAATCTGAAGACTTTTGGATTGATCCGAAGGTGTCAGCAGATGGGTTTTGACTCGCTGAGACCCGTGCTCGCTATTTGATGGTTTCCCGGAGTTCGAGAAGTGCCTATGGCCAACCAACAACAACCATCAAGAGCATACAATGCAAGTTGGTTACTTGCTGCCAATTACAATGCAAACTGAGATGAGCATCATGCTTAGGAGGTCAAGTGGAGTCGAGGGCTCACCTTACTGTGATCGCAGGGCTGCCGGAGAGATTGCTGGAGCAAAATGGCCCAAGAAACAAGAATCAAAGGCTCGGGCTAGGGCTTCTTCACAAAGTGCGAGTTCTGAATGAAAAGGGAGGCAAACAGCAATCCTAGCAGGTCGAGGGAGGTGCCAGGCACCTCACTTGGTGCAACTCCAGTGACATGAAGAGGCAGATGGCCGGGATCGACCAAGGTGTAGCAGCAGGAAACTAGGGTTTTCTTTTCCCGAGCCGCGGCTGGTCCGGCGCAACTACAACTTGGAGGGGATCCTCCCTAGATCCAGCAGAAAGCAAGAATGCCTTAGATCTCCTGTAGAAGCGCTGGAGGCGGCGCGCGACTAGATCCAGCCAAAATTAGGGTTTCAGCCAACTTGGTGCTTCCCGCGGCTAGCAACGCTCACTCCGGCATCGGGGCTGTGCAGGGAGGGTTCCCAGGGAGTAAGAAAGAGGATGGGGATCCTACTAGGCAAATAAAACAAGAAAGAAAGGGGATTTGTTCACCTTAAAGGAAATCGTAATTGATGGAAAAATGGTTGTTGTACTTCATCAAGAGCACAAAACCAACACTTAATATATAGCATTATTGGATACAAAATATAATCCCATTATTCTTGGGATTATAATATTTACACAATTACATTCTATAAGTGTACAACATTTGAATTCAAATAGTTTCTATTTGGTGTGGTTGCCATACTTGCGAGATTGCCATTCTTGAGTTTCCTCAATTTCTCGTGATTTGAATAATTGTCATAATTGGTAGATTCTTGGTTATGAGAATTTGATTTATCCATAATCAATTCCTTAATTATATCATCATTTGATCCTCCATTACGCCCCCTCAAGCTTATGGGAGGTGCACGCACCATTAGCTTGTCTTTGAGAAATTTGAATCGATGAGAAGATAGTCCTTTAGTAACGATATCAGCAATTTGATCTTGTGACGCTACATAATTAACATCGAGATCTTGTCGAATAACCTTTTCTCATTCAAAATGATAATCAACTTCGATGTGTTTAGTCCGAGCATGAAAGATAGGATTGTACGCAAGTCGGATAGCACTAATGTTGTAACAATAAATAATAGGTTTAGAATGTAGAAATATGTGAAGATCTTTAAGGAGCAATCGTACCCAAGAAAGCTCAGCAGCAGTGAGAGCGAGAGAGCGATATTCAGCGTCCGTACTAGAACGAGATACTGTTGGTTGTTTCTTTGCACACCAAGATACTAAACACGGACCAAGAAAGACACCAAAACCACTGGTAGAGCGGCGATCATCGGGATCTCCTGCCTAATCTGCATCACAATAGGCGTGCAAATCAAGATTGCCGATTCCAATATGGAGTCCGTGGTCCACTGTTCTTTTGAGAAATCGAAGGATTCTTTTAACAGCAATTAAATGTGTAGAAGTTGGTGCATGCATAAATTGACAGGCCTGATTGGTAGAGAAGGCTAAATCTGGTCGCGTTATAGATAAATATTGGAGTCCCCCTACAATACTCCGATAGAACGTTGCATCATCAAGAGAATCGCCTTCAGTGAGGGAGAGCCTCTTATGAGAAGAAACTGGTGAAGTGCATGCTTTCGCGCCATCCATATATGCACGTGTAAGAAGATCAATTGAGTATTTTGATTGAGATAAAAAGATGCCTGTTGAATCGCGATGTACCTCAATACCAAGAAAGTAATGGAGAGGACCAAGATCTTTAATTGCGAATTGATTGCTAGGTTCATGAATTAGATTATGAATAGAAGTGGAATTACTGCCGGTAATAATAATATCATCCACATATATAAGAAGAATAAGAACTCTATTATGAGAAGTATGGATGAAGAGAGAAGTGTCTGCATCGGCACCATGAAATCCCAACGCAAAAAGATATGTTGTAAAGCGTTCAAACCAAGCACGCGGTGCTTGTTTTAATCCATAAATCGATTTATGGAGCTTGCAAACATGAGTTGGAGCAAGAGGATCAACAAAACCAGGAGGTTGTTGCATATATACTTCTTCTCGTAAAATACCATGCAAAAAGGCATTATGGACATCGAGTTGACGTATGGGCCACCCAAAATGAACGGCAATAGTCAGCACAATTCGAATGGTGGAAGGCTTGGCAACAGGGGTAAAGTTTTCACTATAATCAAGCCCAGATTGTTGATGATAACCTTTAGCTACCAAGCGGGCCTTGTATCTTTCAAGACTACCATCAGCTCGTCGTTTAATTCGATAAACCCAACGGCAGCCAACAACATTCATTTTACGGGTAAAAGGGACGAGAGACTATGTACCGTACTTTTGCAATGCATTAAATTCGGTAGCCATTGCATCCCTCCACTCAGTACTTTTAGAAGCTTGACTATAACAAGTTGGCTCAATTTCTGTAGTAGTGGCAAGCAGCGCTTTGGGTAAAGGGTGGCGAGTGGCATTCAATGTGAGCAGTTGCTTTCTCATGATAATACCTGACTTAGATCTAGTTTGCATAGGATGAGAATTAGAATTAGTAATGGTATTATTGGTAGTCAACTGTTCTATGGAAGTATCGATTGTAGGTTGGGAGGTAAGGGAAAGTTGATATTGTAATGGTGGTTGGTTCGGTATTTCAGGGGAGGCACTCGGAGTTTCATTGTTGGACGATTGGGCGGGTATAGATGGTGGCGAGAGAGGAGGTGAGGAAAAAGGTAGTCAGGCATGAAGAACTCCAGTTGGTTCGAGATCCACTTTATCCATTGACCGAGTAGAGGGACATTCCAAAGGTAATTTATTAAAGGGAAAATGAGATTCATTAAAAACAACATGCCGAGAAAGATATACACGGCCTGTAAAAGGATCAAGACAGCGATAACCTTTGTGATTCAAACTATAGCCAATAAAAACATATTTTAATGAGCGAGGTTCGAGCTTATGATGAGAATAAGGGCGTAACCATGGATAACATGCACAACCAAAAACTTTGAGAAAAGAGTAGTTAGGTTTGCGAGCAAATATTTTTTTCCAAGGAGAAATATTATTTAAACGTTTCAATGGCATTTTATTAATGAGAAAGATGGCTGTTCGAAAAGCTTCTACCCAATAATTAGAAGGCTTGTGTGCATGAAAAAGAAGAGAGAGTCCAGTTTCAATGATATGACGGTGTTTTCTTTCAGCAGTACCATTTCGCTCAGGCGTATGTGGACAAGAAAGCTGATGAGAGATACCATGTTCAAGTAATAAATTTTTGAAACGATTGTTTAAAAATTCTCCACCTCCGTCGGAGCGAATACTTTTGATTTTTCGATCAAGTAAATTCTCAATTTTGGATTTAAAATCAATAAAAATTTCATAAACATCAGATTTTGAGTGTAAAGGAAAAAGCCATGAGTATTTAGTAAAATCATCAACAATGACCAAGTAATATTTAAAATCACTCATTGATAGAATAGGAGCAGGTCCCCAAACATCCATATGTAAATGTTCTAAAGTGGAAGAAGATACATAAGTAGAAGGGAGAAAAGGAAGACGATGACTTTTGGCAAGTTAACATGAATCAAGTCATTGGTACTATTAATTTTTTAATTATTGGATTAAGAAATGTGCGGTTACAATGATAGTGGTCTCCTAGAATTTAGTGGTGATTGGTTGAATAGTAAAAATCTTAGGGGACGACTATAATTTCAACTGCACATTCTTTCATCCAACGGCTGAAAACTTGATATCACTAATTGCTTGGTACTATCGATAGTATTTCAGCGTGTGTATATATATATATATATATATAGTACGGTTACTATACTATTAATAGTACCAAATTATTGGTGCTATCAAGTTTTTTATCCTTAGATCAACTCCTTTAATCATTTTCACCCGTTAGATTTTACTATTTTTCCAACCACCTATTAAACCCAAATGGCTCACTATCATTTCAACCACATATCTTTTAATCCAATGATTAAAAATTTAATAGTACAAATGATTTGGTACTATTAATAGTATTCCAGCCTAACTCTTTCTCTCTCTCTCTCTCTCTCTCTCTATATATATATATATATATATATATATATATATATATATATATATATTATCTCTTTGTAATGCTCAATTTTTTTTTTTTTTTTAAATTATTCAGAGATGGAAAAGCATCCCTTGGAGAGCTAGTTATATCCTTTTATAAAACTACATATCCCTTTACAAATGGTTACATAATTAATTAGAGACGCATCTCTTCATTTGCATCTTTCTAAAAGATTGCATTAATTAAGCTAAAAAAGACACACCTTATCAATTTAAAGATGTTTTGATGAAAAGATGCTAAATAGAAAGCAACCTTTCGAGGGCGCCTATTCCAATAGTCAAAATTAATAGTGACCATTAATTTCGAAAAAAAAAAAAAAAAAAAAAAAAACCCTATGACCATACTTCCACCATAAAAAAGAAAGAAAAAAAAAATGCAGTAAATGGGGGATTCTCTCAGTTGTTTCCATTCCATTCCATTCCATAACAAAATACAATACGGAATGCAACTCAAAACTCCACAAACACCTCACACTGCATGCATCATCGGCTTTACATATATATAACTTTTATAGCAATATCACACTGCTAAGTTACATAACATGCATGGACGACCTTTCTCTAATCTTTAAATTAAAGGGCCCCTAATTCCTCCTCCTTCATTTAAACACCCCTCATGTAGTAGTTAGTAAAACCAGAATCAGAAGCAGAAGCAGAAGCAGATGCAGAAGCCACCTTAATTAGACCTTAATAATGGTGTGGCAAGTGCTTCCCACCCCAGCCATTGCTTGTTGCAGGAGCAGCAGCTTCTTCTCTTTGCTTGCTGGGTCCTGGAGGAGGAGCACTTTGTCCCCGTCCCTCACTCCCACCATGTGGAGGTGATCTCCATCCTCCCTCTCTTTTCCCTTGAACAGAACCCTCTGCTCTCTTGGCTCCAACCCTGTCACCATTGACAACACCTCCTTCATCTCACCTGCAAAATTTACATGCATTCACAGAGTATGCATAGAGAAGAACATCAGACGCTTTAAAAGTCTCTAACCCAAAAGAATGCATACAAACAAAATATAATAAATAAAAAAAGGTATTTAGATAGACAAATAGATGCATGCATTATGGCCGTTGCTTTATAGAAATTATGCTTCAAGTAATTAATTAGTTTTTACTTTATTCTTAGTGCGGTAGGACTTAGGAGGGATGCTGCATGGGAGTGGTTAGAATCACCATGCACCACTCTAGTAGTGATAATTGAAATGGGCGACAAATATATTAATAAGTAACTGAGTCACTCACTAATTAAATTTCAAAAGGAAGGCTCGATCGGATGCCATTCATTGAAATGAATTTAGTAATCCTGGCCTTACTCCCCGTGAATTCTGTCTTTTTCTTATAATTTGATTGAAGAGCGATGAGTACTGCAAGACAAGTTAACATTAATCAATCCTTGTTTATTTAACATTCAATGACAAGTTCCTTGTTGAATTTTTGTCCCACATGTATGAAGGACTACTATACCTCTACCAACTATATATATGTTATTAAAAAAAAAAAAAAAAAAAAAAAACATAGAAGATGAAAAGTTAATTATATATGGAAAATGCTACGTGTACACCCGTAATGGGTGTACATCTCACACCTCCACCCATCTAAGGATGGGGGTGTGATGATGAGTCACTTGATGTGACCCGTAAAAAGTATCGCCACCATTAAAATGGTGGAGATGTATGATGTACACCCCTTCGGAGTGTACATGTAGCATTGCTCATTATATATATATTTTTTATTTGTGCTTTCCAGTCATTTTATATATATATATATATTTTATTATTTCGTTCATCAAGCTGTTTGTGTCTACTATAACCAAGTTGCTCGAATTAGCCTTTTTTTTTTTTTTTTTTATAAAAAAAAAGGGGCAGTTTTCAAAAGTAATTTTGAGCGGTTTAGTTTTCTAAAATAAGATTATGCGATAAGTAGTTCTTTTCAAACAACACTCCGATACTACTGTAGTGAACTACGTTAAAGCAAAAGACGGACATGCTAACAGCAGTTAAAAACATAGGAGCTTACATAAACTGTGAATTATTTTAATTTAACTATTTAATTTTTTAAAATTTTAATTTTAATATCAAAATATTTAATTTAAATCAATCAACACTCCTTTCACTTCAAAACTTGAGTGCATTTCAATTAGTATATTTAATGTAACTCTGGCTACAAGAAACTCATTAAACTAAGTAATTAGTTTAATAATTTAAAATTTTAAATTAAAATATTATGAACTTATTCAAGCCAAACAAATTAAAAAATTAGGTACATAGGTGGTTCAAAATCGAGCATAGTTGGGACAATTAAGTTCTGTACGTTCTAATCTTAATTAATACAGCTTAATTACCAAAAGTGGAAGTGGCTCCAATGGATACATCATGCCAATTAGTAGACCCTGCAGTGGAGACTCGCACTGTGATGAGCTCTCCACCCACTCCTGGCCCCTCCCTCTTCTGCACCAGCATCCCCCCGGGCCGCAGCTCCCACTCGATCTCCCCGCGGCCGCTGCCAATGCCCGCCGCGGCAGCCCCTCCTCCTGCATTGAGCTTGTTTGAGCTCCTCTTGAACAGCTTCTTCGATCTCAATTTGATCATCTTCAACAATTCCCTCCTTAATTTCTCCCTCTATCTTATGTGGTGGTTGTGCGCCAGAGAGTGGTTTACAAGGTGACTATTTATAGGCAGGTTTTTGGACAGGCTTTGAAGGCGTGCAATTGTATAAAGACATCATTGAGGGAGACATGCACCTTTTTTTTTTTTTTTTTTTTTTTTTTCCTTTACATTTTTTTTAGGTAAACATGTTTGAGGACCCACTCCTTCCCTCCCCTAGCTCCTCCATCCCCCCTCCCCACCACACCACAACTATCATAAATTTAAATTAAGTAATTTTGTTTACACTCTACTACACTGTATTTTACTATTATTTTTATTTGCTATATACGGTTACTTAATTTTGTTTACACTCTACTACACTGTATTTTACTATTATTTTTATTTGCTACATTATGCTAGTGTTGGTAATCTAGCTTGTTGTTCACGAACTCGTTCGTGTCCGATTCGAAATAAGTTCGAGATCGATCTACTTGTTTATTAAATAAACCGAATACGACTTAAATTTTTTAGCTCGAAATCTTAACGAGCCAAAACATGAGTTAGAGCTAGCTTTTTCGTATTCGGTTCGATATAGCTCGCGCGTGTATGTATATATATATATATATATAGTCCAACTGAAATACTATCGATAGCATCAATCAATTGGTGTTACCAAATTTTCAGCCCTTGGATGAAAGGATGTGCGGCTGGAATCTGGAATATTATAATGGGATCCTAGAATTTTTACTATTCAACCACCCACCCACTAAACTCTAGGGGACTACTATCATCCTAACTGTACATCCCTTAGTCCAAGAGCTAAAAAATTGATAGCACAAATTTATTGTATTCTAGCCTAGTTGTATATATATATATATATATATATATATATATATATATATATATATATATAGAGAGAGAGAGAGAGAGAGAGAGAGAGAGTGTGTGTGTCCGGCTACTATATTATTAATAGTACCAAGTTTTTGGTGCTATTAAGTTTTCTACCCTTAGATCAACCCCTTTGATTATTTTCACCCGTTAGATTTTACTATTTCCCCAACCACCTATTAAACCCAAGGGGCCCACTATCATCTCAACCACACATCTTTTATCTAAGGGTTAAAAACTTAATAGCACCAATGACTTGGTACTATTAATAGTATTCCAGCCTAGCTATATATATATATATATATATATATATATATATATATATATATATATATATATATATATATATATATATATATATATATATATATATATATATATCCGGCTACTATACTTGTACAAGCACCAAGTAATTAGTGCTTGTAAGTTTTCTACAGTTAGATCTACCTTTTTGACTAATTTCATCCCTTAGATAATTCTACTTCACCAACCACACACTTAACCCAAAGGGCACACTATCATCCTAACCACACAGCATTTCATTCAATGGCTAAAAATTTGTAAGCACCAATGACTTGGTTTTTTTAAAAATATAGGAACTCAATTATATATATGTCCCGGGCGAGGAAAATACTATGTCTAGGGATAGAATGTAAAGTGTGGATGCCTAAAGTATAAATAAACCTAGCCCAAGTGAGAGTTTTCTACTAGTCTGGTTGAACATACATCATATGACAGGGTGCTAGGTCAAGTTTCAATAATAACGATAATTTAACATATTTAGGGAGCAATAAATCAACACTGATCAACATAACAACACAGGGAGTATCAATTTTCTCTTTCTAGCATGCTTCCTAATACATCTCAAAATCATGCATGTTCCCTACTCAATAGAGTTAATAAACTGTCCATCGGTTTTGAAAACGAAGCAACCCACCTGAAGCACGCGTCAATCCAAGATCCAAAAAGGCTGAAACTGAACGGGGACAAATCCTCAGATTCCCACGATTCCAACGGGTCCAAAATCATCCAAAAACACATCCTGGGTACAAAAATATGGTCCAAATATTGCAATCAACACAAAATTTTCAAGTTTACAAACTGCTGAAAAATCAGTACTGAAGATGCGCAAATGCCACCTGTGAGATAAACTCCAAAAATTCCAATAAAAATACGACGGCGATCCTCACGAAGCATAGATGTCAATCGAGTCCTCATACGTCGAAATCCGATACTCGAGTGCAGAGATAAAAATCCAACAATGCGCTGCTGTCCAGGAAAACTACCAGCAAAACAGGGGCTTAAATATGTAGCGGAAACCCCAATAAAAACCCAAAAATGAGAGGAGCGGAAAACACAAAAATTGAAGATCTACCTCTCGTGGAACCGACGCCACAAAAATCATCCAAAAATTCCTTCGGAGCAGCTATGTGAACCTCGTAGACCAATACGCGACGGAAATGGGCCACCGAAGAAGAAACGTCGCACTGTGCCGAATCGCCGAAGCCGTCGATGCCGCGCCCTCCAAAAATTCCGAAACTCCCTTGAGAGATGCAGCACAAGATGATCAACAAGGTTGCTTGAGGGCTCTATCGCAACTGGGCTCGGGAAAAGGGGCCATAGGCTCAAGAAATGGGGCTATTTATAGCCCAAGCCCACCAAAGGGAGGCCCCAGATTCGGGCGCAAGAATCGGGCGCCTGAATCCGGCCCGGCCCAACACTGTGGGCGCCTGAAACGCCCACAGCGCGCCACGTGGCCCACTCCGTGCCCCGCGTGCCCGCCAATCGCGGCGTGCCGCGTGGCAGCACGGTCCACGGCGGGAACTGTGGTCCGCGGTTCACGGCGGGGCAGCCGGGTCGCTCCGCCTGCCAATGGGCGGGCGACACGTGGCCTGGAGGGGTCCACGGCGCGCCGCGCCCGGCGCGCTGTCGCGCGTGCGTTGACCGCCCAATCAACGCGTGACACGTGGCATGCCCTTCGTTGGCTGGTCCCGGTGCACGCCAAAACCTGTGGACCGGCCTGCCCGCCGCCGCGCACGCGCCTGCTCACGCCCGCGCCGCCGCGCTCCACAGCTGCCCGTCGCCGTCGTCGCTGCCCTTGCCTGCCGGAACAGTAACAAATGCCTTGAAATTCATGTTTTGGCATCCGGGCTCCGAAAAATATAAGTAAATAGTCTATTTTTATCATTTTCGCATGCTGAATCCAAAACCGATGTCTGATTTGCCAAATTCCACTTCTAAAATTTGTGGAAGGCGTTCGGACAGGTATTCTTAATCCAAATTTTTGCACTGGGTCCAATTCTGAGGTCTGATTTGCGCGCAACTATCACCATCACACATCGTAGGCCTTCAGAAGCCATAATTCACTCCGTAAGACCTTCGAAGAAATCTGGGTCATCACAATAAGAGTCCAGTTTGAAAAGTCACACATAAGGACTTTTCCGAAAAAACCCCATTAGAACCCCAAGATGGAAAGACACCGTTGTGGGCCGACGTCACAACGTCACCAGATGAAGACTGAGAAAATGCCTCGAGAATACTGCTAGAGGCGAAAAGACTATTCTGGTAAAGCGATGGCACCGGAATCATCATAGGGGAAGAAGACGATGCAAAGAGAGCCGCAAACAATCGCCCTCGAAAAGCAGCAGCAATTAATGAAGAAACGACGAAGGATAGATCCGCCGAAAACCAAGAAAAATCAACACATGTGTGCAAATTCCTCGGGCAGTGAGCAGATATCTTGCCAGGGTACAGAGATGATCAAAGGCATCGTGATGCGCACCAAGTTTTTTGACTCGACTTCGACAATCACCCGAACGACATATCAGGCGATTGCCGAGGGGGCATTGTTGAGACCAAAATTTTTGCCACCTTGAGAAGTGACACGTGGCGTATACCATCGGCTAAAGAGATCAGCCGACGGAAGAATGCCTCAACCAAAGAAGGATCAACGTCCCGATCCGGACTGATCTCAGTCGCGTGAGAACGCAGCACGCGATGCATGCCATCGTCTAGAGGCATTAGCCGATAAGAGAAGCAGCCGACGAGAAGATTATTGCCTCATCCAGGAGAGATTTCGGCTAAAGAAGGACATCAAACCATCCCGCTCAAACGACGAAATAGGCGGAGTCAGAGTCAGTATTCGGCTGATCGGGCCAAAGAAGGAAGGCTATGGAAAAGAAGGGTGCGAGATTGAGGGCGCGAATCTCGCAACGGATCCCAAAACAGCAAGCGGCGTCCAGCATTGGAAAGCACCGAGGATTGTGCGTCGGCGCGATAATAAGGGGATGAACCTGGACGGAAGAATGACTATTATTGTGAGGACCCGAATCCCCGCGAAAGGATTACTGTTTGATCAGCGGCTTCTAGAGGCCTATGTTGTGTGTTGGAGGTGTTTGTGCGTGAATCGGACCCAAGAAATGGACTCAGTGCGTAAAATAGATCAAGAGTGCCTATTCGGATGCCCTAATTGATTTTTAGAAGTGGTTTAGAGCGAAATGGACATTGGATTTGGATTCAGCGCGGAAAAATGATGGAAATCGGCTATTTAAATGTATTTTTCTAAGTCCGGATGCCCAAAGACGGACACCCGGAAGTTTACCGTGCGTTTTGGTGCATCGGGGGAGCTGTGGACCAGGGGGGAGACACGTGGCGGCTTCTGGTTGGCCAGCTCACGCGCGCGCGGTCCATGGGAGCATGCGCGGGGAGCCGTGGACCAAGGCAGAGCCACATGGCGGCTCGGGACTGGCCGGCTCACGCGGCTCGGTCCACGCGGCATTGTGGGAGTGCGGTCTATGGACCTTTCGCGTGCGCTGGGCGCAGCGAGCGCCAGGGGGTGGACGCGTGTCGGCGCTTCATTGATGGGGCAGGTCGGGGCAGTAGGGGGTAGGTGCGGGCGGCATGGCGCCCTCACGGGGGAGCGCCAGGTGGCACCCCGCCATTCGCTGTCGCCGCCCCGCATCACCCCTTTGTCGGCCGCTGTCCCGTGTTCGGGACACGCGTCGCGCTCGGGACAATCCGGGCGCTACTCGGATCCGGTGTTGGTGCCGCTTGTTCGGCGCCCGAAAATTTCGGGCCCCCGAAATCGTACCCCAAAGGGGTGATTTCCCACCCCCCAGCCTATATAAATAGTTCTTCTCTCTCTCTACTTTCATTTTTCTTGGGGGATTTTCGAGCTGAGCCTTTTGGCCCTGGCTTATTTCACCTGTACTTCATCTCTCACAGAGATTTAGTGATTTTTGGAGATCTTGACATCGGTGATTTCTGCGATTCGGCGCACTGCGACGTTCTTATTCCGGTGTTCTTCTCCGTCGCATTTTGGTCCGCGGGCTCTCCTAGGATACCCCGAGGGACTTTTCGAGTGATTCTTGCGGTATTTTCTTCATGACAGGTAGGGCTACATTTCTTATATTTACTGCTTTCGTCCGTTTAGAGTTTTTATTAGGTTTTTCGGATCATCTTTGGGACCTATTTTTCTGCGGCAGATTTTGGACAGCGGAGGAGTGTTTATGGGTTTTCTCGGCCTACGAGCATCAGAACGGGACGTATGAGGACTCGATCGACATCTAATCTTCGCGAGGATCGCAGTCGTATTTTTATTGGATTTTTTGGAGGACACCTCGAAGGTGATATTTTGACTTCTTCCGGACTGATTTTCTGCAGAGATGTGATTTTGGGGATTTGTGCTTACCGTAGTGTTTTGCTTGTATCTCAGTGACCGGAATGAGTTTTTGGGTGTTTTTGGATTCGTTGGAAGCGTGAGAACCTGGGGAGTATCCACATTCAGTTTTGGCTCTGTTGGACTTCGGATCGACACGCGCATTCAGGTGGGTTGCTTCGTCTCCAGAACCGGTGGACTGTTCTCTAATTCTATCTGATAGAATGCATGCATATTAGTGTACCAACATATGGTTGAGATGTAAGCTTGGTAAATGGTATTTGTTTGAGAAATTGCAAGATATTATATTCATGTTATGCCTAATGAAAACTTGCAAGATTTAGATATCCATGTTATAGTTAATTAAAGCTTACCTAAGGGAAGTGTTACCCTATGTGTTTGATAGCATGCATGATTTAATGTACAACCTATATGATTAAAATGTAAGCATGAGAAATGGTCTAGATCATGTGGATTGATGCTTACTTGATTTATTGTACGTGTTTGATGGATTTGAGATCTCGCAGGTTGTAAAATAGATTGTGTTTACCTATGCTAGTTGAGAGCATGTTGAGGGAGATGAGGTTTATTTTGATTGATTTTGGTGATCATATCTGTTAATGTTCCCTATCTTGTGATTCAGTTTATTTAAATGCTATTATAGGAACTTGACCTAGCACCCCGTCATATATTGCATGTTTAACCAGACTAGTAGAGAACCTTCACTTGGGCTAGGTTCTTTTATGCTTTAGACATCCCATACTTTGCATTTTTTCCTGGACATAGATTTTCCTCGCCCGGGTAGTGGGCCGAGTGGTCAGGTTATTGTGGAACGTATATTGCACTCGTGCCTAGGGGCTGAGTGGAGTCTGGTAGCCGAGATTAGACCCGTGCTAGTTTTGTTGGGAGCCGTTTGGGTAGACGGTGGTCCCGGGACGTCGAGTATCTTTTGGTCAGTGTTGTTGGGAACCGTTTGGGTTGATGGTGGTCCCGGGTCGTTGAGTGTCGTCCGACCAGTTTTGTTAGCCCTGAGTTGTGGGTCGATCCCGGCTGTGGAGTATCTCTAGCCACTGTGTTTAGCGTGGCGAGTGGGGTGTTTCGTTTTGGGAGCCGATTCGGTCGATGGTGGTCCCGGCTGTGGAGTATCTCTAGCCAGTGAGTTTAGTGTCACGAGTTGGTTGAGTTCGCTAGTGTCTCGAGATTCATGAGAGCTCGTTAGCTGAGCCGTTGAGAGTACTCCAACCGTCGTGTGAGATGTTTGAGGATCTTGAGTCATTCCGTTCTGAGAGTGAGCGTGGATTTTGATTATTGCCTGTAGGAGCCACTTTGAGCTCGACAGAGATGCGCAGATACATTTTCCTCGGTGGGGTCGTGCCCCTCGAGTGCCCCGTCCGGAGTGGGCCTATTACTTTAGTATCGCGACTTGCCGACGTCGTCCGCGTGGGACGCCCTACATAAATCCCGTCCTCTTATGGATGCGTGGTAGTAGGTGGGCGCAGGCTTGACTGGACCCTATGTGGCAGTAAGTTCGATTGGGTCGATTGAGCACATCGGGTGTGAGTGATTGCATATCTTTTCATCTGTATCACCCATTGAGCATTTAGATAGATGCATGGTAGCTGTTGTGTATCTCCAGCTTTTCTTATTCAGCTTTTACTGCATTGTTATCTTATGCCTTTAGTAGACTTAGTGGGCAGACCGTCGGGCTTGGTGGCGGTACCCACTGAGAACTACGTGTTGGTGTAGTTCTCACACCCGCTGGGGGTTCTTCCCCCCCTCTCTTTCTTTCCTCTCCTTTGTTTTGCAGAGTCTTCTGCGGGTGTTGCTGATCCTTCTATTGCTGATCGAGGCGAGGGAGTCGCGAGCTAGATCCCTACCTGTCCTTGGAAAGTAGTTGTACCGTATTGTTGGAGATTTATAGTACAGTCAATTAGATTTGCATTTTTTTTTTTTACTCTTTGAGAGTTTTCTTTATTTTGAGAGACTGATGTTTTGTGAGGATTTGACATGTACTGTGAGCCTGTACACTGATATATTATTATTTTAGTTTATCTCCTCGTTTGGGTTCTTAGATGTTGTATCAGAGGATGTTTTGATGTATGATGATTATTTTCGGGGGGATGGATAGTGTATCTTTTTGTTCAGTTGTACAGTGATTGGATTTTAGTTTTTCAGCAGTTTACTTTTCCGCTCTGATATCTGTTTAGCTGTAGTTTTATCCTTGCAGGTTGGACGCTTCGCTTATACGGGTTTTTCCGTATAGGTGGCGGATCTGTTGGCAATTTCGAACCCGGGGCGTGACAATTATACTATTTGAGAAAGTTTCGACTCAAAAGAAAGTAGTCGAGGATTTCACAGTGATTTTTCCCAAATCTCGCCGATATTTTAATTCGGCACCGGTAAATATGGTTCGGGGAGTGTATAAATACCCAAACCATCGAAGAGAAAGGGGTCCTGCAATCTCGTAAGCCAGGACCACCCCCCTACTTTTTATATATTTTATATTTGCATTTACCGCTTTTCTAAATAATTTTACCGTATTTCCTAGGAATAAGCTTATTTATAATTTCTTCCCTTTTCTCCTCCTTGTATTTTCTTTCCAATCAATACAAAATTCTAATCGGCTCATCAGCCGTGTCAAATTATCGTCTCTACTATCCGGTTCGGCTATTCTAGGCCGGACTTAGCCTTTTTCAATCTTCATATTCCGATTCGGCTAATCTAAGCCGGACCGATTCGGCTAATTTTATTTATTTTTTCATCTTTTCACTCAGTTATAGGGTTGACAATTTAACTTACTGTTCGTAAGTTAGCTCGTGATCGACTTGTTTATAAATGAGCCGAACATGAGCTGAGTTTTTCAGTTCGATATTTTAACGAGCCCGCTCGTGTTCGGCGCATTTATTAAACGAGTTGAACACGAGCCGGCGTTCGGCTCGTTGGCACCTCTACATTGTGCTATTTTTTTTTTTTTTTTAAAGACACCATTATATTTGTTACCATATATATTGTGACGCCCCACTTCCCAGGGGGTCACCCATCCTAGAACTACTCTAGCTCTAGCACGCTTAACTCTCATGTTCCTCTTGGATTTTGCTACCATCCAAAATGCTATAGCCGGGTTAGAGATTTAGTCCTATTATATCATTTATATAGAGGACTAATCCAAATTCCGGGGTGTCACATTCTTCCCCCCCTTTAAGCCCTGACGTCCACGTCAGGCTCAAGCACACTCACAAGCACCAGGCGATGTGAGACTCGTCTCGCTAGCCTTAGCCGACCTTGTGAGGAGCTGCACTCCACTCACAACGGTCATTAGCCGGGGAGCCTCGCTCTACCCGCTATATAACCCTGGCTCAGCCGAGACTCATCTCACATTTCCGGCTGGTGAATGGCTCTGATACCAACTGTGACGCCCCACTTCCCAGGGGGTCACCCATCCTAGAACTACTCTAGCTCTAGCACGCTTAACTCTCATGTTCCTCTTGGATTTTGCTACCATCCAAAATGCTATAGCCGGGTTAGAGATTTAGTCCTATTATATCATTTATATAGAGGACTAATCCAAATTCCGGGGGTGTCACAACCTGGCCATGTATGCTTACTTCGCAAGGCATTATATGGTCTTAAACAAGCTCCTCGCGTTTGGTTTGAGAAGTTCTCGGCTGCCGTTATTTCTGCAGGTTTTCATCAAAGTGAAAATGATCATGCGTTATTCATTCACTCTTCTGCTCGTGGTATTATTGTTTTACTTCTTTATGTTGATGATATGATCATCACTGGTGATGATCCCGATTTCATACAATTTATCAAGTCTCACTTTAACCGTCAATTTGAAATGAAAGATCTCGGGCCCCTCCGTTATTTCCTAGGTATTGAAGTAGCCTACGGTCCTAAAGGCTATTTGCTATCTCAACGAAAGTATACAGAAGATCTCATCCTTCGTGCCGGTCTTACTGACAATGACACAGTCAATACTCCGATGCAGCTCCATCAGAAACTAACTTCTACCATGGGTGAGCCGCTTCCAAATCCCACACGCTATCGAGAATTGGTTGGAGCTCTCATTTATCTCACTATCTCTCGTCCAGATATTGCTTATGTCGTCCACATAGTAAGCCAGTTTGTTCAAGAACCAACTTCTGTTCACTATGCTGTCGTTCTTCGCATTCTCCGTTATCTTCGAGGTACTATTAATCAAAGTCTTTTCTTTTCTTCCATCTCGAAACTTGAACTTCGAGCTTATTCTGATGCTGATTGGGCTGGGGACCATACTGATCGCCGATCTACCACGGGTTATTACATTTTTCTTGGTGATTCTCTTATTTCATGGCGAGCAAAGAAACAAAATATTGTCTCCAAATCTAGAGCCGAAGCTGAGTATCGTGCTATGTCTACTGTGGCTTCTGAGATTGTTTGGCTTCGTCGTCTTCTTAGTGATGTTGGCGTTACTTATTCTACTCCGACACCTCTAAATTGTGACAACCAAAGTGCAATCAAGATTGCTAATAATCTAGTATTTCATGAACGCACTAAACATATTGAAATTGATTGTCATTTCGTTCGACATCATTATCTTAATGGCACACTTGCCTTGCCATTTGTATCACCTCGCCTCCAGCTTGCTGATTTTTTCACAAAGTCTCATACCACACAACGACATCAATTTCTTTTGTCCAAACTCTCGGTGTTTAACCCACCTTAAGTTTGCAGGAGAGTGTTACCATATATATTATTTCTTTGTTAGGATTGTAATATTTATATTACCATATATTTTACTTTCTTTACATGGTATACTATCATATATATTTCTTTATTGTTATGGTATATTACCTTTCTTTACATGGTATGCTACCATATATATTGTTATGGTATATTACCATATTTTCTTTATATAACAGGATACAATTCTGTTCTTCCATGTAAAACTTTTTCCTTCTCTCTATATAAGAGAATGGGTTTAGATGAATAATATATACAAAATTTTTCAATTCTCTTATTTCAATATTATTGTAGTTTATCATTATTTTTACACTGTATTTTAAAGTTATTTTTATTTTTTTATCTTGTAATTTGCCAATCTCTAAATTACTATTAATAAATCCATTGTTTTACACAAAATTTACTAACTTTATTAAAAAAAAACACTGGTTAAATATTAAAAAATATAAAATAAATCTCAATAATAGGCTCATTAAAAAATGTTATCATGTTCTTTTAAATTTTGTTATTGTTATTTTTATGGACTTTATTATTTCTTCTACCTAAATGAATTGAATATATGCTCTATCACTTTTAACTAATATTTTTTAACATTTTTTATACAAAATTTAATTTGAAAAAAAAATAATATAGCGTAGAAAGTGAAAAAATATGTAAAATACAGTATAGTATAATTAAGCCGGTTAATTAATCAAATTGGGGAGTTATGCTAAACTAATTTATGATTTTGTCAAATTTAACGACTTTAATTGCTTCTATATACGCAAATAAAACTAGAATAATCAATGATTACATAAGTTCCCATCTGAACTAATTAGATTTTCTCAAATTAAAAGAAAATAATAATTAAAGAGGTGTCAGGCGAACACACACACACACACACAAAAAAAAAAAAAAAAAAAAAAAAAAAAAAAAAAAAAAGGAGAAGATGAGGGGCCTATTTTAATAGCTAGGCCTATAGCTTTAGGGCTCTTAGTACATTTTTTAAACTTTTTATAGATGTATAAAGAGGAAGGGAGAGGCACGCCTTTGGTTAGCTTCTTTTTCTAAAGGCTCTTTGTTGAACTCAATAAGAAATCGGATCTTTTAACCTTTTGTATGCGCTTTGTTTGCTAAAGGGGGACAAATATTTTGTAGTGGCAACAATATAGAATTTATGGTGGGTGTTTGTTTGTTGGAGAGAGAGAGAGAGAGAGAAATTACTGCTTTCGCTCACTGTGTGTGTATATATACACAGATACTACTATCAATAGTATTCAGTACTTAATATTATTAAATTTTCAATTTTTAAATAAAAAAAAATGTACAATTAGTATGGTAGTGATTTACTAAAATTTAGTAGATTATTGATGAAATAGTATAAATCTTAAGTGATCATTATAATCATAACATTCTTTCACCGAAAAATTAATAATACAAAATACTGTGTACTATTAATAGTATAGTAGTTAAACTATATATATATATATATATATATATATATATATATATATATATATATATATATATATATATATATATATATATATATATATATATATTCGGCTATTAGACTATCAATAGTACCAAACACTTGGTATTATTGACTTTTCAGTCATTGGATGAAGGTATGTGCGATTAGTATTATAGTTATTTCCTAAAATTTATACTATTTTACCAATAACCTACTAAATCCTAGGAGGCCACTATTATTCTAACCGCGCATCTCTTCATCCAAGAGCTAAACTCAATAGTACCAAGTATTTAATACTATTGATAGTATAGAAGCCTCGTTCATATATATATATATAGAATTAGGCTAGAATACTATCGATAGCACCAAGTCATTGGTGCTATCAAGTTTTTAGCCTTTGGATTAAAAAATGTGTGGTTAAGATGATAGTGGTCCCCTAAGGTTTACTAGGTGGTTGGTTGAATAGTAAAAATCTTAGGAAATCACTATAATCCCAACCGCATATCTTTTCATCCAACGGTAGAAAACTTGATATCACCAATTGCTTGGTGCTATCGATAGTATTCTAGCCGGACTATATATATATATATATATATATATATATATATATATATATATATATATATATATATATATATATATATATATATATATATATATATATATATATATATATATATAAGCAATTAGTGCTTGTAAATTTTCTATCGTTAAATTTATCACTTTGACTAATTTTATTACTTAGATAATTATATTCCACGAAACACTCACTTAATCCAAGAGACCTATTATTATCCTAACTGCATATCTTTTCATCCAGAAAGTACAAACCTACATACACTAATAATTTATTATTTTTAAAAATATTGGTGCACAATTTTATATATATATATATATATCAAACTATATTTCTAAATTCTTTAGGATAAAGATCTCTAAATAAGAATCTAACTGTTGAATACTTTTTATGACATTTAAAAATCCTACATATCAAACATGGTAAATATTGGGCACTAATAAGTTTTTGCAAATTAAATAATAATCTTTATATCTGTTATAAAAAATCGCTGCTTCAGAAATAGACTAGCAAAACGCATAATTAGATTAATATTATACTTAAAATTAATCACATTTATCATATTATAATTTCTATTATAAAATATTGATGATCGAATATTAGGTCGGGTGCATGAAATTGTACATTAACACTGGGAGAGTTCGAGAGAGTTCGAGAGTTCGAGAGAGAGCGAGAGAGCGCATGGGGTGGGCAACACGCTTTTGCTTGATTAGTGGGCCAGCATAATCATATACATTGGTCGGTTGTAGGAGTAACCCTACGGGGGTAGTATATTCACGGTTGGTCACTACCCAATAAAATGCAAGCGCAAGTTGAAAAACCATAGTTGGGGTAATCACTAATGAGGGAGGTGGGTCTGCCTTAGCTTGAGTATCATCATCACCAAAATAATAATAATAATAATAAATTATGCTCAAATTTTATGCATAAATATTTTATTTTATATATATATATATATATATATATATATATATATATAGATAGAGTAGTGCTAGATGTACACCCCCAAATGGGGTGTACATCCTACACCCACCCATTCTAGAATGGGTATTCATCCACTCGTCACTCGATGTGACGAGTGGAATTCACCCACCCCTAGGATGGGGTGGGTGTAAGATGCACACCCCATTTGGGGGTGTACATCTAGCATTTTCCATATATATATATATGGAAAATGCTATGTGTACACCCGTAAGGGGTGTACATCTCACATCCCCACCCATCTAAGGGTGGGGGTGTGATGATGGATCACTTGATGTGACCCGTAAAAAATATCGTCACCATTAAAATAGTGGAGATGTATGATGTACACCCCTTCGGGGTGTATATGTAGCATTGCTCATATATATATATATATATATATATATATATATATATATATATATATATATATATATATATATATATATATATTTATTTATTTATTTATTTATTTATTTATTATTTTTTTAAAAAAATGTATACGTTTAGATCATGAGATAAGAAATTTGATAATATACTTAGAATAAAATATTACATTAAATCTTTAAATTAATTTTTAAGTATAAAATATATAATTTCATATATAAATAAAAATTAAATTTTCTATTGACAATCATATCGAAAAATATTTTTATACTGAATAAATTATAGTTGAATTACTTATTTCAACATCGAATATCTAAACACTAATTAATTGGTCTGATCATCCAGTTCGCTCTAAAATCAAAGCATGGTTTAGTGGCTAGAGGTGGCAATCCAGCTCGTTGTTCGCGAGCCAGTTTGTGTTCGGTTCGAAATGAGTTCGAGATTGAATCACTCGTTTAGTAAACGAGCCAAACACGAGTCAAATTTTTCAGCTCGTTTAATAAACGAGCCGAACACGAGCTAGGATTAGCTGGTTCGTATTCGACTCGATAATAGCTCGAATATATATATATATATATATATATATATATATATATATATACATTACTATTTAGATTTTAAGCAATCAATTTTTTATAAATTTTAATTATTAAATTAAAATTTTAATTTTTTAATTTTTTTTTAACTTTATATCTAATAGTAGGAATGAAAATAAAATTTATTGTTCGCGAGCCAGCTCGTGTTCGGCTCTTTAATTAATAAACGAGCCGAACAGGAGCCGAGTTAAAACCTAATAGTAGAAATAAAAATCAAACTTGTTGTTCGCGAACCAGCTCATGTTCGGCTCGTTAATAAACGAGCCGAATTTTTCAGCTCGATATTTAAACGAGCCAGCTCATGTTCGGCTCATTTATTAAACAAGCCGAACACGAGCCGATCCCGGCTCGCTCGTGTTCGGCCCGTTGACACCCTATTAGTGGCTAATGAACAAATGACGTATCAGGTCCGTTCTCATGGTAGGATTAAATCCACCGTCCGATCCATTATATGCTAATGCTCTGATCCAAATGCGAATGCGAATGGCGTGGATTATATGATCTCACTACCATCCCAACTTTGCTAAATTAAAACAAGATCCTAATTTATTTTTATTTTATCTTAAATGTTTGTATGAAATTACACTTTTGGTCCTCGAACTATGAGACGCGGACATTTTATTTTTTAAACTTTAAATTATTATAATTTTTTATTTGAACATTTTAAATCATTATTATTAAGTTATACAAATCAATTTAATTAATTAAATATTAATAAATTATTAATTTAGAAATAATTAATATAATATTTTAATTATTGTCGCATCTTCTATCACAATACTTAATTAATTTTACATCACTTCAACGTTAAATACAAATAAAATGTAATATTTCTCAACACAAATTAACGAATCATAATAATAACTTAATAATCCTATAACATTATCAAAATTTTCATTATTCTACATAAAATGTAATCCGAAATAATAATTACATTCAATATCCATAGTAATACATTAAACTATATAATTTTGATGGCGACTCCAAGTAACAAACACTATGCAATGTGTTTTATATTGTAAATTTTATTATTATTTTTAGCCGTAGGTTCCTTATCTCAATAATCGTTTTAAAAATATGTACCAATAATACCACTATTGGAGAATCCGACTCAAATTATTATTTTTTTGAAATAACATAAATAGAGTATAAAATTCCTAACCTATAGACGATATTTTATGTAACAACGGAATGTTCTATACGGTGGTACTAAATTACAGAAATTTTTTCTGTAATATTCTGTCTTTTTATTTTGCACTCCTGTCTTTTAAAAGCCTACAATTTGTTCTCTCGTAATTACCGAAATATACATTTACCCCCGCCGTCACCATTCCGCGAGTGAACCGTCAATTTTTTAAAAAATATTATTAAATATACCCAAAATACCCTTCAAAAATGACGAGAAATAAGCTAAAATTCATTATCTTTCCAATATAAGATAAGGACATTTTCGTCAATTTACCTCCTCCGTTAACGTCGTTGTCTCCTAAAGACAATTCGATAATTACGAGAGGACAAAATATAAATTTTTAAAAGACAGGAGGACAAAGTGAAAAAACGGAATATTACAGAAAGATTTTCTGTAATTTAGTCTAAAAATAACTATTATTGTATTCTCAAAGACATGCATCTTGAATGTGCTATTATAATCTACTTATATGAATAACTAACTATAGAGCATTTGCAGCTATATCAAAGTTAGAATTTTGTGTATATTTACAGATAAATTCAAATTAATGCAATACAAAAAAAAATAAATAAATAAATAAAATTTGTTAGAGTTAAATAGAATATAATTTAATTATAAGGGTTTTTTTTTTCTCTCTCTTGTTTGCTCCTAAATTACTTTTTGAAGAAAAAAAAAAAAAAAAATCTAGAAGAGTTTTAGGATGGTTTTACTTTCTATCTTTAATTACCAATTAGATTGTTGGGGGCAATTTCAAACGTGCCCTCAAAACTTTTAGAATATTATAAATGACCCTTTAAAGTTGTCGATATTAGTATTGCCTTTAAAAATCTCTTCGCGGTCAATGTTCGTCCGAAAACGTCTAGTTAATATAGATTATCATAAAATTTTACTTGAGTTAAAATATAAAATAACTAATTTGTCTTTTTTTAGACCAAGGCCTGTTTAGATACACAGTAAAAAATTATCATAGAGTTTATAAACTGTAATTTTGATCTAAATGAAATAAAAAATACTGTAATTCTAAAAAATTTCACGATTTTAAATTTTAAACTGTTTGGATGCAAATGGTAAAATTCTACAAAATTTCTTTCAATTTAAAATTTTAAAAAATGAAAAGAAAAATATTAATTTTATATTTTAATATTTTAAAATTAAAAATTTCATAATTTGAAATTAAAAATTAAAAATTAAAATTTTAAACTAAAAATTTGAAAAATTGAAAAATCAAATCAAATTTTAAATTTTAAAATTCGAAATTAAAATTTTAAATTTCAAATTATAAAATTAAAATTTATTATTTTAAAATAATAAATTTTAATGTTTAAAATTTAAAATCAATATTATAAAATTTAAATTTTAAAACTTAAAAAATTAAAATTTTAATTTTTTATTTTTTATTTTAAATTTTTGAAATTTAAAATTTGAAATTTGAAAATTAAAATTTGAAAACTAAAAACTAAAAATTTAAAGTAAAAAATTTAAAATTTAAAATTTAAAATTTAAAATTGAAAATTGAAAATTCATAATTCATAATTCATAATTTATAATTTATAATTTATAATTTGAAATTTGAAATTCAAAATTTGAATTTTTAAATTTGAAATTTAATATTTTAATATACATTAAAATTTTAAATTTTAAAATTCAAATTCAAATTCAAATTTAAAAATTAAAAATTTAAAATTAAACTAATTTTAAAATTAAAAATTAAAAATTAAAAATTAAAAATTTTAAATTTAAATTTTTGTGTTTAAAGTTTAAATTTTAAATTTTAAATTTTAAATTTTAAAGTTTAAAATTTACAGTATCTTAGAGGTGAGGAAGCCCAAGAATAATAGAATTTTTTTTCTTTGATTAGAGTGAATTTTTAAATTTACCCTATTTTTCATGTTATAGTATAATAATGTTTTAAAAAAAAATTATATTTTTAACTATCCAAATGTTTCATAGTAAAAAAATTTTATGGGTATAATATAGTTTAACTATGCTATATTTTTTAGTCAAGGTTTTAAGTATTCATCGGCACGGCCCGTATCAACCGTACCGTACCGTGCCAACAAGATATCGGCACGATACAGCTCCCGTACCGATGTTCAAAACCCTTTTTTCTTAAAATTATTAAGTAATTTTCTTAATAAAGTTCAAAATATTTGATAAAAATACATAATAAGCAATTAAAAACTTTTATTGCTAAAGAAATTAAATATTGCATGCCATTATGTGTGGCACGTATGTATTTTTTGTGACCGGCACTCATCGGCACGGCTCGGCACGCACCGTGCCGGCAAGTTTTCGGCACGATCCTGTGTCATGACACTTAAATCCTTGTTTTAGTGCATCCAAACGAAACCCTAATTATATATAATATTTTGGCTACCGTAAAAGACTAATAAAATTAATTTGCACATACTCGCTAATTAGATTTCCAAAGTTGCAGTCCGAACCTAAACTCTAAAATCATAAAAATTCTAAAACTCTGAAAACTTAAAATCCTAAAATTCCTAAAATCTAAAAACTCTAAAAATTCTAAACCTTAAAATCTTAAAACCCTACCATCCTAAATCCTAAACACTGTTTTTTTCAAATTGAGTATGTCCAGATAAGGAGCACTACAATGCTTACAACCTAAGTAGAGATGTAATCTTACAACTTAGCCTATTTTAAAGTTATAATTAACATATCAGTCTTATCATTTTTTCTTTTTACTAAAAATATAAAATAAAATTTCTAATTTTTAAATCATTCGATTAAAAATTATATACCTAGCATTTCTCTTAAATTAATTAAGTAAACATGCATGAAGATCTCCACCAGTAAAATTTATTTCACCTCAGAATGAATAGAATGTAAGATGTACATCTGATTTTGAATATACAATAAATACTTTTCTAAAAGTATTGACTATTTCGCAATATACCCTTAAACACTTTTCTTTTTGCATAATGCCTCCTCAACTTTTCAATTTTGAGTATTGAGTTGTTTAGACGAACTTAATTAGAAATTTGCAAACTTAACAATTTTATTAGCTATTATGTATTTAATAACGAACATGCTTTTTTAATTAGCTCAAAAGCATTGTTAATATTAATAAATCTCTGTTACATTAATAAAATAACTTTAATAAAAAAAAATCAAAAGTAAATAATAACAAAATATATATATATATATATCGACTGAACAAAAAAGTAATAGTTGAAGGTTCTGCTTTATTATTATTATTATTATTATTATTATTATTATTATTTTCTTTTCTTATTCCTTCTTTTGTGCCAAACTATATTCCCCACTTTGGTCATTATATTTTAATCTATTATAATTTTTTACTTTATAAATTATATTAATTAAGTCTCACACAAGCAAATTAAGTAGACAAAATATTTTAATTATTATTGTATTATCAAGAACAACACTGCCACATTGATCATTTTTATATTAACGATATATCAATATTTACTCAGCTAATTATATTAGATTATAAGATTTAATTATAATATTTTAAAATTTTAAACTAAAAATTATCAATAACAACACTACTATTCGAGAAAAACTTAAAATTTATAAACTAAAAACTCATTTCGAGCGAGCTGGCTCGCGAACAGCGAGCTGGATTGGCACTCCTATCCCTAACCATAGGCATCCCTAACCAGACGGAAACAAATATCTGGTTGGACGGGCAGACATTCAGCCACCCGTTACCAACCTCAGAGCAAGTATTTCGCACCACCACCACACACACACACAAGATTCTCGGAAGAGGAGAGTGAGGAGACACGAGACATTGCATTCCCGGCATGGCCATGGCCGCTTCCACCTCCGTTCCCTACCGCAGGGTAACAACGGCCGCTTCTCTCTCTCTCTCTCTCTCCCTTTCTCTGAGCTTTGTTTTTGTCGTCGTATGTCTGCAACATTATTGCGGCCTGCTCCATTTCTTCAAACAGGTGGTGTGCAGGAGGAAAGACAAGGACAGAGATAGAGACCACCATTGCCCGTTTAAGGTCGTCGACATCACTCCCCCGCCCAAGTGCCTCGGCGTCCGCTGCTTTCCCACCGTGCGCATCCTCGCCCCTCCCCCCTCTTCTCTTTCATTCTCTTTCATTCTCTCTTCACTAATAAAGAATTCAAACTGTTTGGAAGAGCCGTTTGAGCTTTGTAGATTTATTGAATTTTTGGAATTAAATACAGAGATTGCTATATATTTTGGTACCTACTGTTCTTGCGCCCTTCTTTCCGAAGATGGATTGATTGGCCATTATCTCTCTGCAAATTATAACTATCAAATGGATATTCTGAATTATTATCAATTTTGTTTTATTCTTAAGAGAGGCAAATGATTATGCTATGATGTTGTTTCTATGAAGAAACAGCCGATGACTTGACTTGCTTAAACATCTGGGTAAGGGAAATAATGTTGGGAATCTGGTACTCCTTGTCGTCCTGGTACTAAATTTTGTGATTCCGCAACCTGCTTTGGCGGTTGATTCGGTACTTGTTTCGGTGTTGGTTGTTGGGATTTCGCAATGAAAACGTCAAATCAAATTTTTACCATAAACTCGTCTTCTTAAAAAAAAAAAAATAAAAAAAATTGGCACCGACACAACCATAAAAAAAAGAAAAAATCAAAGGAGAAAATATGGATGAAATAAAATTTATTAACTAAGAGAATAATTACATCTGACTTCTTTTCTATACAGAATAGTTTCAACTCAAACCTCTTTATGAATCTCTCTCACCCTTTTCTCGTCTTCTATAAATTCAGAAGACTTTTCTTTTTGAATGCACTTGTACACTAGGTGCATTCAAAATCATGGAAGCTACACCTAAGCCGTACCACCACAACCGCCAAAATAAATAACAACTATACTATATTTATAGATTACATCAAAAAACACCCAAATTATAATTTAATTAGATGTTTACTCTAATTAATATTTGACTCTTAATAAATTTATTTAAATATTAATCTTAATCCAACTAGGATTCAAGTACAAATCTAACCAAATCCTAACAAACGGCAACTTCTAAGCATCAGTAAGTGCTAAATTTCTTCGAGGCGTGATTGTGGAAAATGAGCCTAACGTTTGAAGCTTTCTCTTACCTGTTCTTACGGATTTTATTGTGTGATTCACTATGACCACTTTTCAACCAATGGCACACAAATATCATTGATTATTTGGTTAGTTGTTCAGAATCACCCTTTATGTTCACTAATTTTGATAATGAATTAAAACGAAAGTTATCTCCACTCAAAAGAGAACCTATAGGATTTTTATTTTTATTTTTCGTTTACTTTGAGATTTGCTTGAACCCTTAACTTCAAGTAATCATATTGGTTGGCATCTTAGAGACTACAGGTTGTAAATAGGCGTGCTACGATTATCTAAGATGCATTAGGACAATTGAGAGAAGTTAACTTGGAGATTTGTTGAGCTTAATCCATCTATGCAAGAAGAAAACAAGGTTTCTAGTGCAGTTTCTATTCTTGTAATTTGCTACCAACGCAAATGCATGATTCCGTCAATTGCTATATCATTTTCTGTCCATTTTCTTCTGAGAACGGAGATTTTGGGCAACTATCTCTTGTTGAACATACGAGTTTTTTTGAGTTTTATCTTTTTGCACCTTTGTGCTTTAAGCTTACCTTCTGTATTTTCTATGCATAACAAAACGTTTGTGATGTTTTCTTTTAGTTTCCTTCTCAGTTGGTAACTATCCGCTTAGCAACAAAAAGAAAAGAAAAAGAAAAAAAAAACAGTGAGACAGATGTGCAGTTTGATTAGTATTGCTGCATTTGCAAAGACTAGGAGAAATTGGAGTTTCACAATTCGATCAACCAAGGATTTTGAATGAGATAAGACGAACACTCACTGATATACCGAGAGAAAAACGAGATACTATGATTCTAGAGGAGAGAAACCTTTCAGAAAATTAAGACTCTTTTTTTCTACAAAGGAGATATGGAACTGCATTTATTTTTCCTAGCTAATTGGGAGGTTAATTACACTCCCAAGCCTTTATTAGCATATTAAGACCCCATTCTTAACAGTAGGGTTGCTCACCAATCCAAACCAAAATAAATAATTTGGTTTTCTCTTTGGTTTGGTTGTTAGAATAATCAAAAGTTTGATTTGTTTGTGTCTCTCTTCGGTTTTGTCACTTTTCTTAGCCGAACCAAATTGAAAAGTGAATAATGATATTACTCCCACTTTTTATCCTAATCATATATTCAAAATTCTATGTTTATAATCAAATTCTGTATGTATATACATATCAACACACTTTTCACGACCACATATTTAAAATTGTATGGTTCAGATTTAATTTTCTTATGTAATTTTCATCATCATTCATTTTCGATTCTTAAATCATGAATATACGAAAGGAAAGAAAGATTTCTAAAAACTATGGAACCGGACCAAAATGAACCTAACCAAATCAAGGTTTGGTTTGGTTTTGGATTTTTCCAAACCAAAAATTTTGATCCAGAGAATTGCAACTTAATTTCTACCCTTGTGTCAGATGTAAAGATTTGCAACTTGTGAAGAGGTTAGGCTACTACAAATATGGATGCGGAGATTCATATATTCGTGTAAATTATTAAACCAGTGTAGCCAGCCTAATACTGGATATTGGAAAGTTCTATCATATAATGTAGAGTTGTCGACTTTAATTTTGGATAGTTACAATATTCTTCGAGTTTCAAATTTTTAGTGAAATAAATGATAAAGCAGTACATTTTTACATTGATATCTTGGTATTTCTAAATCGAGAAACTGTGACTAGTTGTAGCTTATTCTGTTTCTGACTATTCTTGTTAGTGAGGAGCCGGCATAACTTGCTGTCGATCAGTGCTGTGCTCGGTACTGCTAACCGACAGATTATCCTAAAACAAGATGCTTAATTCAGCATACCGTCAGATAGTTAAAGAAAGTTAACTATTGTCTTCAACTGTGTTCAGGAAATAAGCTTCGGATGCTTTACGCACGGTACAATAGACAAAAAAACAATTTCTTATCTGCTATAACACTACTATGCGTAATCATTTGAAAAGATAATGCAATTTGTAGTTCTCGCTTGACTGACGAGTGAAATAACTATCTGAGATTTCTTTTATTTTTCTCTGAGAGGTGAATCAGTTACTGAAATTCTTTCACTCCATGCATTTTCTATATTTGAAGCAGAACATACACTGCGGAGAGAGCGTCACCATCGAAGGCCGGGCTTACACAGTTTCTGCTGTTACTCATCGATATCAGCTACGAAAGGGAAAGTACGAACCAAGCGAGAAGAGGCTCGACGTACTGTCAACTGGAAGATACATTTTGAATTTGTATTTGGAAAATCTTCTCGACAAATCATAATCTCAAGATTTGATGTATGATCTTTCACTTGCGAGAAACTCTGACTCAGTATTTGTGTTAGTCTGTTAGATCTCCATCTTCAGTGGTTACGAGTCATTCAGGTGCCAAAATCAAGTGCAGACTTCTCCTCAAAAGAAAACGTAAAAATGTATGTACGGGGACAGACCCCTTCAAATGTAAGGCCGTTGTAAAATAGACGATTAAATTCTCTTCCATTTGATACCTCCTCAACTTTTAATTCTGATTTTTGTTGAACGTAATAATGATCTTTTTAAGTTTAACTAGTCTGAAGCTTTTTTTGTTGTTAATGGTGGATTTCTAAAGGAGTTGTTAATTTTACTGAATTCCGAATCCAATTTTGGAAAAAGATATGAAAATGTCCACCCCAGACTTCGCAAAAAATAGTTTCTGTGTCATAATTATTCAACATAGAAAAAAAAAATTTATTTAAAGATTTTTTAAGTTTTCCAAATATAAAAAAAAAATATTTTTTTAAAAATATTAATCCAATATAAAACTATCATATTATTCTTAATTAGATTTTTTACTATCTCATAAGGTGTTATTAGTACGTGGGGTTGCCATGAGATTGCACAATACTTTTTTATTTTAAATCACGACTGTATATCTTGGTCAACACTGCCATTGAAGTAATGACGATTTTGACATAGCAATTAATCATTGGTAGGATTAAGTTAATTTGGCCAAATTTAGCGGCCCAAAGAAAAGTTATTGAATTCAGTGAATCTGGTAGTACTGTACTTGTCACGTCTCGAGACCATCAATTTACAGTTCGGACATGTACGCCAACAGACCCGCCAATCGGACATGACCTCTCTATATCCGAAAGAAACGAAAACATCAATCTCAATGAAAGCAAGTGATTAATGAGATACAATATCAGAGTATAAAACTACTAAACTAAAACTTTCATTTATTTAAACAAAACAGTTTAACATGCATATGAAAATAAAGTATAAGAGTGAATTACAAAATTATAGAGTTAATTACATTTTTCTCTCAACATGTATTTAGACAAGATTTACAATTTTCATCGCTTTCCTCACATTACAAAGTTCACTCAAATGCCCAAAAAAGTAAAGGTACACGGCTAGACCCTTTAGATCTCTAAACTGCCGGGCTCTTGCCCCTGTCACGTACCTCGCCGGCGATACCCGGATTAGTAAAAATGGCCGCCAAAGGATGTGAGAACTACGAATAGTTCCCAGTGGGTTCAACCATCGAGAAAACATATTCCACACCGTTTGATCCAATGAAAACAATAGTCGCAAAATGATATATAAATATAGAAAGCTGTCACGCCCCAAAGTTAAAAAGCAGTCTAATTTTATTTTATTTTATTTTTTTCAAATCAGAGTTTAAACTTGAAAACCAGGGCATGAAGATCGTCACATATATAGAAAATTCTCTGTCCACTCGAACAGAGTCTCCCCTATACATGCACGTAGGGGTGGCAATCCAGCTCGCTGTTCGCGAGCCAGCTCGTGTTCGGCTCGAAATGAGCTCGAGATCGAATTGCTCGTTTAGTAAACGAGCCGAACACGAGCCGAATTTTTCAGCTCGTTTAATAAACGAGCCGAACACGAGCGAGCTGCTCGTGTTCGGCTCGATAACAACTCGAATATATATATATATATATAAATTTTACTATTTAAATTTAAAGCTGTCAATTTTTTGTAAATTTTAATTATTAGATTAAAATTTTAATTTTTTAATTTTCTTTCAACTATACATCTAATAGTAGGAATGAAAACCAAACTTATTGTTCGCGAGCCAGCTCATGTTCGGATCGTTAATAAACGAGCCGAACACGAGCCGAATTTTTCAGCTCGATATTTAAACGAACCAGCTCGTGTTCGGCTCGTTTATTAAACGAGTCGAACACTAGCCGACCCCAGCTCGCTCGTGTTCGGCTCGTTGACACCCCTACATGCACGACTAGGCAAGTACAAAATGTATATTCAGAGTACAAGATAAGACAGTAATTTAAACACAACTAAACACAACTAATAAACAGATCATCACGGTCAATCACAATGCTGATATAACTACTATAAGTCCATATGATAAACATCAAGCACAACTAAACCAGATCCACATCATAAAACCACTAAATCATGAGCATAGTCAATCTAAAATTGTAGATATGATAGTGACGACCAATCATAGCTGGCATAAGGGACTGACCTGAAATAGTCAGTATAAATGTATCCCAGTGGGTACGACATCCCACCTCCTGACTGACCTGAAATGGTGGTCACCAAAATGGTGTGAGATACAATATAAATGTATCCCAGTGAGTACGACGGGCCGGGTGACAGCAAGTCGTACCTACTGGTATACTATAAACAGCGGATAGTAGAAGACAGTAGGTAAATGTACAATCTCAAAGCTGAAATATCGATAGAGCGAATATGTAATCACAGTACTGGAGTAATACATGAAACAAGTAATCAGGTTTAAGTCATGCTGCGTGAATACTTAGTACTAAGGCATAGATAATCATGGTATAACGGTGCTGTAAATAAACGGTACTAAACATGCTAAACAAGAATAACTGAAGGCAACCATAAAGTAACTATGTAGTAATAGTAGAAACAGAGTACCCAATCAATTTTGTCATGGGTCACAGAGACCTCAGGCCAATGCCACTGTCTGGCACCTATCTGGCTGACATAACTGTGACGCCTCAACTTCTCAGGGTGTCACCCATCTTAGAACTACTGTAGCTCTAGCACGCTTAACTCTCTTATCCTCTTGGGTCTTGCTACCACCCAAAATGCTATAGCCGGGTTCGCTAAGAGATTTAGTCATATTATATCATTTATATATAGGACTAATCCAAATTCCGGGGGTGTCACATTGTGTGACGCCCCAACTTCCCAGGGAGTCACCCATCCTAGAACTACTATAGCTCTAGCACGCTTAACTCTCTTAACCTCTTGGGTCTTGCTACCACCCAAAATTCTATAGCCGGGTTAGGAGATTTAGTCATATTATATCATTTATATATATGACTAATCCAAATTTCGGGGGTGTCACAATAACCCTGCACCACTTGGTGCTATCTGGGGCTCACGGGTCGCTGTTGACCACTCTATCGGTAAAAAATGCCAATGTAGGGGATCAATCCCACGGGCATACGTGAAGTATAGCTGGTACTGTGGCGATCAAAACGTTGATGCTCAAGCTCACGGTCTACAGACCGGGTAATCGACAATAAGCCGAAATTTCAACTGGGATGTTGATACTGTATAATCAATCATGTTGTATCTGTAATAACTGATCCCTATACTATCATGAAATATAAGAATAGGAAAATACTGCAATCACTGAACGGGAGTATGCTAAAGTAACTGGACTATAATCATCACTAGCTAATGACCAATCATGCATGGCAAAAGTTCAAGTATAAGCTAAGTATGCACAATAGAAGAGTAGTAAACTACTATACTGAAAGAAAGGCGAGAGAGCTCAAGAAATGGGACCAGGGCTAGCAACAATCACAGGGGTCCAACCGAATACGGTACCCCATAGGTGACGATATGATGAAGCCCGGACCGAAGCACCCACCTCAGTGTAGGCGGTCACAGAAACTGCCGGAAGGCTCGTGTGCTGGCTGTTGAAAGCTGGAGCCTGAATCATAATCATGGGTCAATAAAAGACTCTCACATACCCAACCCACTGACTCACTGTATACAGACAAGCTAAACGGGAAACTTCACTAAAGTCCCCGGGATCTGTCGGAATTTCCGATAATCCGTCGATCGACCAACTATGGTTCGATCTGTGCTTACGGTTTCCGAATTCAATGAAACTTGACGTGCTACTCCGGAATGTTTAACTTAAGATGTTCATGCACTAACATTCCACTGTGTACGACTTTATACTCAAACGGTGCCCACAAATACTGAAATCACTTCCGGAAAAGCCAATTTCGGCTCTGAAAGTCGCCAACACTAAACTAAAGTACTGGGCCTATCAGGACAGCATTGGGGATAGCCAGGAATGTCTGGCAATCACTACTAACCATCATAATTTCTCAAATTGCGTGATTAACACCGAAATGCCGATTAACCGACGATTTCGCTAATTTACGGTTCGTTAATCAAATTCCGCTCAACGAAAGTCATTTAACCTCGAATGAAAAGTTCAAAGGCTTCATAAACACTGCCCAAAGCAACACATATGGTTACACTTGCATTTAAACCCCTAGGGTTTCTTGAAATTGCATAATTACATATATTTTATAGGTTTTTAAGCTTGCTACTCAATTCCGAAGACTTTCAGATTAAACCGAGGGCACCAGTAGGTGGACCTCGATGCACTAAACACCATGCTCGCTATTACGGAATGGCACGGAGCCCGAGAGCATCATTTGTCCAACAATATGCACGCTATCAAGGCTTTGGTTGCTACAACCAGCTAACTACTCAACCATTATTATAACCAAGGTGAGCATCCCTCTCAGAAGATCAAGGAGATGCAGAGGCTCACCTTGTTGTTATCGGAAAGCCGCCTGAACATTGTTTGGAGCAAGGTTGGCTAAGAGCTTGGTTAAAAGGTTTGGATTGTGTGATCCAACAAACCAAGAATTCGGCTTGGGATCAGAGATGGGCAGCATGTTCAGAGTGATCCACTAAGTCGAGGGCTTGCCTTACGGGGGTTGCTGGCTCGCCGGAATAGCTGCCGGAGCAACCTCGGCCAAACCATAAACATCAAGAACTCAAATTGGAGCCACCGGTAGAAACTCGGGTTCTTGAGGGTTGCAAAGGCAAGCAGTAGGATCAAGGGGTCTAGGGCAATGCTAGGAGTGTAACCAGCACCGTCGCAGGCGTGAGGTTGTGGTGGTTTGGCCGGAGCAAGACTTGCGACCAAACCTTGAGGGCAACAATGGCAGAACCCAAAGCAAGGGCTTTCAGGTTCAAGTAAGGGCACTAGGAGGACTGTCTTGGTGAGAGGACGCTAGCTGGTGGCGGGAAGCGGCAGTGGTGGCTGGCGGCGAACCTCGGCAAAAACAATAACACCCAAAACTAGGGTTTTGTTTTTCCAAGCCGCGACTGAACGAGAAGCCTCCAGACTTTCTAGAGATGATCCTAAGGTACAACAGAAGGCACTTCATGCCTTGGATCCTCCCCGAAGCCATCAGAGGCGGCGTGCGGCCAAGGTGGCCAAAACTAGGGTTTCGACGGTCTTCTTGTCCACGCCGGCAACCCGCGAGGTCTCAGGCCACGGGATCGCATCAGGAGCATGCCAAGGAGGTGAGAAGGCGTGAGGGATGTCGTAGGCACAAAGAAAAACAGAGAGGAGAGGGGTTGGCTAACCTCGGGCACGAGAAAGAAGAAGAAGACGATGATCTTTTTCTCTGGCGTCGTGCGACGGCGCCCAGTGGCTAGGGTCTTCAGGCTAGGTTCCCTAGTGGATGAGTAGGCTGCCAAGGGGTCAGGGTGGAAGGAAAATATCGTCCGGTGCTCTTCCTCTCGTCACAACCCGAGATCAAGCAATGATCAAGATACTCTTGCTTTTTCGGTGATCTCAGGCGGTGGCCGGCAGCTGCAGTACTCGTGGATGGTGGCGGAGAATGAGAAGGTCGTGGGGGAGTGGTTAGAATTCAAAACAAAGCGGCTGAGGGTTCCTCTAGGGTTTCTCCAAGATAAGCTATAAAGATAGGGAACAAAATGCTAGGTGGTCCCCCAACTCTTGATATCTCGGCTTGGGCTCACTCCTGTAGAACAAAATCACAGAATGACCCCTCCCCAATACAATTTGGTCCAAAATCTGTGACGCCCCACTTCCCAGGGGGTCACCCATCCTAGAACTACTCTAGCTCTAGCACGCTTAACTCTCATGTTCCTCTTGGATCTTGCTACCATCCAAAATGCTATAGCCGGGTTAGAGATTTAGTCCTATTATATCATTTATATAGAGGACTAATCCA
The DNA here is from genome assembly GCA_029204045.2 of Tillandsia leiboldiana. Taxonomy (NCBI): domain Eukaryota; kingdom Viridiplantae; phylum Streptophyta; class Magnoliopsida; order Poales; family Bromeliaceae; genus Tillandsia; species Tillandsia leiboldiana. Next base: position 34,131,391 of record CM055073.1, on the reverse strand, counting down.
AATTCCGGGGGTGTCACATTCTTCCCCCCTTTAAGCCCTGACGTCCACGTCAGGCTCAAGCACACTCACAAGCACCAGGCGATGTGAGACTCGTCTCGCTAGCCTTAGCCGACCTTGTGAGGAGCTGCACTCCACTCACAACGGTCATTAGCCGGGGAGCCTCGCTCTACCCGCGCTATATAACCCTGGCTCAGCCGAGACTCATCTCACATTTCCGGCTGGTGAATGGCTCTGATACCAACTGTGACACCCCACTTCCCAGGGGGTCACCCATCCTAGAACTACTCTAGCTCTAGCACGCTTAACTCTCATGTTCCTCTTGGATCTTGCTACCATCCAAAATGCTATAGCCGGGTTAGAGATTTAGTCCTATTATATCATTTATATAGAGGACTAATCCAAATTCCGGGGGTGTCACAAAATCTCACATAAAATATTAGACTTTTTAAGAAAAAACCTTGAAATTTACTGTATTTTGCACTTTTTGAGGTTCTAGGGTTGTCGAAAATAAAAACAGACTTCGTTACAACGTTCGGCTCGACGAGACCTATCGAATAGCGATTTTGGTTTGATGAGTTTGAGCTTTGTTAGGCCAGTTAATCCATTATTGCAGTAAATTTCACTGTCTAGCATGCTTTTCGAGGCTTTAAGCTTATCAAACGTAAATTTAGACTGCATCATTGAGCTCAAATCAATGAGACCGTTCAAATTGAGCATTTATTTCGTAGAGATTGGATCCAGATAGGTCAAGTTAGCCAACTTCTCAGGAAAAGTCTGAAATTTTCACAAGTTACTATTCATAACTTAAGTCATAACTTAAATTATGGTTCTGCACCTTTTTTGAGGTGATAGACTTATCAAATTGAAAATTGGATCACGTCATCGCGTTCAGTTCGACGAGACTGATCAAGTAGTGATTTTTACTTTCCTGAGTTTGGGTCAGGATAGGTTCATCGGGCGGCAGTTTCACTAAAACCCTAAAAATTTGAATTATCGAATTAAAGAAATTCCAAAAAAATGAATTAAAATTTAAATTTCATATTTAAAATTCTCGGCTACTAAAAGCTGTAAATGCTAAACTAGCATGTTGATATAAAATTGCTACACTACTAATCATGCTCATATAGTATGCTACTATGCCATGACTCGGCCACTATATCACTATAAAAGGGGTCACATCTAACGCGGCCACCTATGCCACTTTACACTTTCATTTAGTTACTCTGCCATTTGGGAGTATCTCATCCGATGGGTTCCAACCCTAGTAGTCATGCTACTAATTGACGAGTCTTTATCCAAAGGCGCCACTTGCACTTTAGTTGCTCTTGTTATACTATTCGGAAATACCTCGCCTATACCAACGGGCCCATGCCCGGGGAGACGGCTATCGCTCTCACACTTCCAGGTCTACGAGTCCCAATTCCGAAGGTGCCACATTCATATTTCATTTTACTTTTGGCTTTTGCTTTTTTCTTTCGCCTTTTATCCTAGGTTATTAACTCTAGGGTAGCCATAATGTCTCTCGAAATATCATTTAGGTTGGAGTTATTTTGTTTGCTCAAGTTTGCACATTTACCCTAAGTCCACGACTCTAGGGTCGCTAATTGTCAATAAACACACCAACCTCAACTGAACCACTCTAACCCTAGAGTTTATGAACTCTATATTGAGAACTCTATCATTCATCGTTACATTTTTCCCTAAGTTAATGCCACTCAGTTAACCTAGAATTATCTCATAGGTTTTATGCCACACATCTTGACCTCTTAACCTAGATTTTCTTTTAAGTCAAATATCACTTAACCTCATGCAAGATTAACCTTCCTCTAGATTTTATATGCATTAATCTCTAGGATTAAACCCTAACATGGTTATACTCATACATTATCTTCACAATTGCTTTTAGTAGCATGCTTCTATATTCAAAAGCAAAGAAAAATAGAAGAGATCACCATTTTCCGGTAGAATCCCCCACCTATTGTTCTCTTTGAAGACAAAGGGGCTTGATCTCTAAAATCTCGAAAAAAACTCCTGAAAATAGTATTAGAACTCATAAGAGATCATTCTATCTCTTTTAAACCCATAAAAACTCCAAAAATTCCAAAATTTAAATTTTTTCACATACCTTTTCTTGAGCTCTTGGCCAAAAAGATGGGGAGAGGGTTCAATCTTCTATTCTAAGCCTTCCTTAAGGTCTTCTCTACAATCTCCGAGCTGTTTTGGAGATCAAATCAACAGCTCCAGCCTCCCACAGAGCTTCTCCCCTCTCACAGTCGCCACTGCTGCTACTTCTCTGCAGGAAACGCAAAGAGAGAGAGAGAGTTGGAGAGAAGAAAGAAAAATGAGAGGGAAAAAGAGAGAAGGGAGTGGGTTTATGTCAGAGGTTTGGTGGCTGTAGTAGAGGGTGTGAAATGACCCAAATGCCCCTACTAAAATCCATTATTTCCTCTCGGACCCACGCGGTTTCTGCACATTTCAGGCGCCCGCGACCCTGTCCAGGCATCCAATTCATTGGAGCCACTGCTCACCTAGATGGTCCGCAGCACTCGCACCTTGCGCCCGCCATTGTTCAACCGGGCGCCCCCAGGGCAGCCCGGGTGTCCGAAGCCTCGCGCGCACAAAAATTCTGCGCTCAGGTTGGGAGTCCAATTGTACGGCCAGGGTGCCCGCAGCAGCGCCCGCTACTGTACATTCTGGCGCCTGCAAGGCATTTAGGGTGTCCGAATCTGGTCTGAAGCTTCAGATTTAGCTGATTTCGCCAGTTTTCGACTCAACTTCGATCCAGAAGCAATTTGCTTTGAACCAAACTTATTCTAACTCGTTTTTATCATGTTTTAAAATATGCTTAGAGTGACTTATCTGCACTTTGCTACTTTAATGAAGTCAGAGCACTACATCCCTCCCTCCTTATAGGAGTTTCGTTCGCGAAACAAAAACTTGCATACCTTCGCCTTATTCCTCGAAAATGTGAGGATACCGATCCCTCATCATACTCTCAAGCTCCCAAGTAGCCTTTCTGTGAGGACCCGGATCCCCGCGATGGATTACTGGTTGATCTGCTGCTTATGTAGGCCCATGTTGGGTGTTAGAGGTGTTTGCGCGCGTATTGGACCCGGCACGAAAAAACGGATCAAGTTCACTTTTTCGAGAATTTTCGATAATTTTAGAAGTGGAATTGAGCAAATCGGACATCGGATTTGGATTCAGCGCGCGAAAACGATGAAAATGGATTATTTACTTGATTTTTCCGGAGCCCGGTCGCCAAAATACGAATTTCGAGGCGTTGGAGCACTATTCCGGCGGCCGGAGTTGCGCCGGCAGCCGCTCGGTCCACCGCGGAGGCGTGCACCAAGGATTTGGACATGTGGCAGCTCCCGGTTGGCCGGCGCAGTAGGCGCGGTCCACGGGAGATGCGCGGGTGTACGGTGGACCGAAGCGAGACACGTGGCGACTCTGGACAGGCCAGCTCACATACGTGCGGTCCACGCGGCACGGCGAGCAGGTGCGGGCGACGTGCGGGGCAGTTGGCCGTACGTGCCGGGCAGGTGGCCGTACGCGCGGGGCAGGCGCGTGTCGTGCGCGGGCAGGCGCGGCCGGCGCCACGCGGCGCGGAGCGGGTGGCGGGACTCGCTGTCCGCTGTTCGGGGGTGACGTGGCGCTCGCTGGTGATTTCGGGCGCTGGATCGACGGCCTGGATTGCGCGGTCCATGGGCACTGTAGTGGCCCGAAATTTTTCGGGCGCCCGGAAGTTGGGATATAAGTGGAATTTTGGCAATTGTTCTTTGGAGACTATATAAGCTCCCTTTGGGCTGCGATTTCGGGCCCTTTCCCGAGCCCATTTGCGAAGGTGACCTTAAGAGATTTTGTTCTTCATCTTGTGCTCCATCTACTGAGGGACTTTCAGATTTTTTGGAGGCCTCAACATCCGCGGTTTCTTCGACGCGGCGCACTACGACGTTTCTTGGATTTGGTCTTCCACCGTCACTTTTCGGTCCGCGAGACACCCTGGATTACTCCGATGCTATTTTGAGCCGATTTTTGCGGCAGCGCGTTCACGAGAGGTACGCCTTCGATTTCTATATTGATCACTTTGCCTCGTTTTGGGGTTTTGGCACAGTTCCCGAGGCATACATTGACCCCTTGTACTGCTGTGAGGTTTAGGACAGTGGTGGAGTATTTTTGGGATTTCTCGGTCTACGAGCATCGGAATGAGACGTTTAAGGACTCGATCGATATCTACGCTTCGGATTTTTTTGAGGACTCTTTGAAGGTGATAATTAAACTTCTTTCAGACTGGTTTCCTGCAGATTTTGTATTGTGGGTAGTTTGACTTGCCGCAATGTTCTAATTGTATCTTGGTCTATAGGTGTCGGAACGAGATGTATAAATACTCGATTTGTATCTACTCGTCGCGAGGATCACAATGGTGATTTTTCTGGATTTTTCTGAGGACAGAATGCAGGTGAAATAGGGCCTTCTTTGTGCTGTCTTAGAAAAACAGCAGGTGTTTGTTGTGATGTGGTCTAATTGTGGGCTGTGATGTTGGTTTGAACAGAGGCTTGTGCGACCGTGTACCGAGGGTGCAGTTTCGGCAAATTTTGGATTGCGAGCGACTACACACTTCACCGACTTCGGTTTTGCCTGCGGAAAGCGTTACAGGTGGGTTGCTTCGTCTCCAGAACAGGTGGACGATTCTCTAATTCTATATAATAGAATGCATGCATGTTAGTGTACCAATATTTGATTGAGATGCAAGCTTGGTAATGACATTGGTTTGAGGAATTGTATGATAAGATATTCATGTCTGGTAATCGAGAGCATGCATAATTCATTGTACAACCTATAGCTTTGAGATGTGAGCATAAGAATGATATAGTTCATGTGGATTGAGGCTTACATAATTTATGGTACACATTAGATACCTTCGAGATATTATATGTTCAATGATTGTATTCACCTATGCTAGTTGAGAGCATGTTTAGGGAGATGAGGCTTATTTTGATTAGTTTTGGTGATTATATCCATTAATGTTCCCTGCTTATGATTCAGTTTATTTAAATGCTATTATTGGAACTTGACCTAGCACCCCCGTCATATGCTACATGTTTAACCAGACCAGTAGAGAACCTTCACTTGGGCTAGGTTCTTTTATGCTTTAGACATCCCACACTTTACATTTTTCCTGGACATAGATTTTCCTCGCCCAGGTAGTGGGCCGAGTAGTCAGGTTTCTGTGGGACATTATTGCACTCGTGCCTGGGGGCTGAGTGGAGTCTGGTAGCTGAGTTTAGACTTGTGCTAGTGTCGTGGGGAGCCGTTTGGGTAGACGGTGGTCCCGGACCGTCGAGTATCTTCCAGTCAGTGTTGTTGGGAACCATTGGGGTTGACGGTGGTCCCGGGTCGTTGAGTGTTGTCCGACCAGTTTTGTTAGCCCTGAGTTGTGGGTCGATCCCTGCTGTGGAGTATCTCCAGCCAGTGTGTTTTATGCCACGAGTTGGTGGAGTTTGCTAGTGTCTCGAGATTCGAGAGAGCTGATCAGCTGAGTCGTCGAGAGTACTCCGACCGTTGTGCGAGATGTTTGAGGATCCTGAGTCCTTCCGTTCTGAGAGTGAGCGTGGATTTTGACTATAGCCTGCAGGAGCCACTTTGAGCTCGACTGAGTGCGCGGATACCTTTTTCCTCTGTGAGGTCGCGCCCCTCGAGTGCCCCGTCTGGAGTGGGCTTGTTACTTTTGTATCGCGACTTGTCGATGCTGTCCCTCTGGCTGGGCCTGTTACTTTTGTATCACGACTTGTCGATGCTGTCCCTCTGGCTGGGCCTTTTTTAGGCAGTCACGAATGTAGTCTCTCTGGCTGGGCCAGTTTTGGCAGTCACGGACGCCCTACGTAAGTCCCGTCCTCTTGTAGATGTGTGGCAGTAGGTGGGCGCAGGCTTGACTGGACCCTATGAGGCAGTAAGTTTGATTGGGTCGATTGAGCACCTTGGGTGCGAGTAGTTGCATATATTTTTATCTGTACCACCCATTGAGCATTTAGATAGAGGCATGGTAGCTGTAGAGTACATCCAGCTTTTCTTGTTCAGTTTTTACTGCATTATTATCTTATACCTCTATTAGACTTAGTGGGCAGACCGTCGGGCTTGGTGGCGGTACCCACTGAGAACTACGTGTTGATGTAGTTCTCACACCCGTTGGGGGTTCTCCCCCTCCTTTTCCTTTCCTCTTCTTTGTTTTGCAGAGTCATCTGTGGGAGATGCTGATTCTGCTGTTGCTGTTCGAGGCGAGGGAGTCGCGAGCTAGATCCCTACCTGTCTTTGGAGAGTAGCTGTACCCCCACATTGGAGACTTGTAGTATAGTCCATAGATTAGTTTTATTTATGCTTATGAGAGATTATTGTAGTGAGGTTATGACTTGTACTGAGAGCCTGTACACTGATGTTTATTTTTTCAGGTTGCCCTCCCTGTTGAGTTCTGGGTTTTGTATCTGAGGATTTTGTATTTGATCATATTTGGGAGGTGGATATTGTATCTTTCTTGTTCAGTTGTACAGTGTTGGATTTGAGTTCTTTTCAGCTTTTTATTCTACAGCTCTGATATCTATTTAGCTATAGTAGTTTTCCTTTGCAGGTTGGACGCTTCGCCTATGCGGGGTTCTGTATAGGCGGCGGATCTGTTGGCGAGCCCGGGTCGCAGTTTCAACCCCGGGGAGTGACACTCTTGCTCACTATGGTTAGCCCACAACACCTTCACATATGGGATGGAACGGTTCCTCAATTTCTTCTCATGCCGATCGACGATTTTCCTTGGGTACTCATCATAGCTCAAGTCCTCCCGTAGATTTGGCGGTGGGTAGTTGATCACACGAGCCGGGTCGTGAACATACTGGCGGAGTTGGGATACATAGAACACGTCATGTACTCCTGCCAACTCCGGAGGCAATGCCACTCTGTAAGCCACCAGACCGACCCGCTCCAACACCTCGTAAGGGCCAATAAAGCGAGGGCTTAGCTTTCCCCACATTCCAAATCGCACTACGCCCTTTGTAGGTAATGCTTTCAAGAATACATGGTCACCGACGCCGAATTCCAAATCGCGTCACCTTTTGTCGTTATTACTCTTTTGCCGGCTTTGCGCCGTCACTAACTGTTGACGCGCAATTCTTACCTTCTCCTCGCCCTCTTGTAACATATTTGGGCCCAAGGTTGATCTTTCACCGACCTCACTCCAATGCAACGGAGATCGGCATTTTCTACCATACAACGCTTCGAAGGGTGCCATCTTGATACTGGCTTGGTAGCTGTTGTTGTAGGCAAATTTTGCTATAGGCAAATATTGTTACCATCCGACGCCATAATCCAATACACTGCCCTCAACATATCCTCGAGGATTTGATTGGTCATCTCAAATTACCCATCACTCTGAGGATGATATTATGTGGTAAGGTGGAGGCGTGTCCTAAGAGTCCCATGAAAACTCTTCCAAAATTGTGAAACAAACCAGGGATTTCGATCTGACACGATAGAAACGGGTACTCCATGAAGGCGCATAATCTCATCAATATACAAATGCGCCAATTTATCTCTTGACCAAGTGGTGTGGATTGGCAAGAAATGTGCTGCTTTGGTCAATCTATCCACCACCACCCATATCATGTCGTGGCCCGCTTGTGATCTAGGTAAGCCCACGATGAAGTCTATCGCGATATTCTTCCACTTCCAAACGGGTATTAGTAGGCTTAAAGTTTGCCCGCCGGAAGTCGATGTTCAGCTTTAACTTGTTGGCACACTAGGCACTAAGCCACAAAGCGCCCAACATCTTTCTTCATGCCCGGCCATCAAAAATGTATCCTCAAATCCTTGTACATTTTGGTACCACCAGGGTGGATTATATAGAACGATCGGTATGCTTCTTGGAGGATTTCATCTCGAATCTCCTTGTCGATAGGCACACACAACCGACCCCGAAATTTCAAGACTCCCTCTGAGTCCACACTAAAATCCCCCCCGCGCATCCGCCCTCAATGTCAGACCGCACCTTTTGGAGTTTCTCGTCAGCGGCTTGCTTTTCTTTGATTTTCTCCAATAATGTGGGTTGCACTCGAAGTGTCATAAGTGTCGCGGGTGCGCCGGAAGCCACAACTTCCAATCCAAACCGTCGCATTTCTGCTTGCAACGGGTACTGATCAGTGATGATCATGGCGAGGTTTTCCACGGACTTTCTGCTCAAAGCGTCGGCCACTACGTTTGCTTTTCCAGGGTGGTATAGGATACTAACATCGTAGTCCTTTAGTAGCTCAAGTCACCGACGCTGCCTCAGATTTAATTCCTTCCGAGTCAATAGGTACTTGAGGCTTTTGTGATACGTGTAGATCTCACAATGCTCGCCATATAAGTAATGTCGTCATAGCTTCAGTGCAAATATCACCACGGCTAGCTCGAGGTCGTAGGTGGAGTAATTCCTTTCATAACTCTTCAGCTGTCGGGAGGCATAGGCTATAACCCTCCTATTTGCATAAGCACACACCCCAACCCACTCCTCGATGCATTACTATACACCATAAAGTCTTTCTCTGCCGTAGGTAACGCAAGGATTGGAGCTGATGTCAACTTATCCTTGAGAAATTGGAAGCACTTCTCACATTCATCGCTCCAAATGAATTTAGCCCCTTTCTTTGTGAGACCGGTAAGTGGAGTAGTGATTTTCGAGAACCCCTCCACGAACAGTCTATAATACCCCGCAAGCCCAACAAAACTGCGAATCTCGATAACATTGGTTGGTCGGGGCCAATCTCTGACCGCTTTAGTTTTCTTGGGGTCCACTGACACCCCAGCTTCAGAGATTACATGCCCAAGAAAATCTACTTCCCGAAGCTAAAATTCGCATTTCTTCAACTTCGCGAATAGGCCCCGCTCCCGAAGCACTTGCAAAACCTATCGAAGATGCTCCTCGTGCTCAATGTTACTTCGGGAGTAGACAAAAATATCGTCAATGAAGACCACGACAAATCAGTCTAGGAATGGTTGGAAAACACGATTCATTAAATCCATGAATGTCGCCGGGGCATTAGCCAACCCAAACAGCATTATCGTGAACTCATAGTGTCAATATCGCGTTCTGAAAGCCGTTTTATGCACATCCTCCGGCTTTATCTTTAATTGGTGGTATCCCGATTGAAGATCAATTTTTGAAAATACCTGGAAGCCCTGCAATTGGTCGAACAGATCGTCGATCCTCGGCAATGAATATCGGTTCTTGATCGTCAGCTTATTGAGTTCCCGATAGTCCACACACAGCCGCAATGACTCGTCCTTTTCCTTCACAAACAATACTGGAGCTCTCCAAGGAGATACACTGGGCCTAACGAAACCTTTGTCCAGTATGTCCTGTAGTTGAGCCTTGAGCTCCTTCAACTCAGCCGGGGCCATTCTATAGGGCGCCTTAAAACTGGAGTCGTCCCAAGAACCAAGTCTATGGTAAACTCGATCTCACGGTCCTCCGGCATGCCCGGTAACTCCGCGGGAAACACATCAGGGTACTCCCGCGCCACTGGAATATTTTCCACTGACGGTTCCTCTTTTCGTTCACCAACTATGGTGGCCAAATAGGCCACGCAACCACCATTAATTAACTTCTTGACCCAGGACACAGAGACTATCAGAGTAAACAGTGTGCTTCTACATGCCTTGTAGACGAACTCTTTCTGTCCTGATTCCCGAAAGGTGATGACTCGACTCTCGCAATCGATTGTGCCATAATATTTCGAGAGCCAGTCCATTTCCAACACTACATCAAATTCTCCCAATCGCCTCATCACTAGAAAATCTACCGGCATAAACCAGTCGTCGATCTATCGCTGGAACTCACCGATCAGTTATTTGCCAGTAAACTAGTTGACACTCTATGATTAGGCACTCTACCCTTCCATGGCACGAACATGCTAGGACACTTATACCCATTTTGTCTTACATGATCTTTACAGCATTTATCCATGCACAGTTGCAAACGACCAATTTAACAATGAATGTTATGCCTATGTCAGGGATGTTCTGCATGTAATTACATTAAATATTCATACATTCCACGACGTTCTCCGTCTGAAAGGCTGCCTGCGCCTTCCATGGACGCTGCCTCGGGTGAAATGGTACCAAAGCCATAGACGGAGCTAGTAGTTCTCTCTTCCGCCGCCTCCGACTTTGCCGCATGGTACGATTTGAGCTTAGAACTGCCGCTCATATCGCTGCCTTCATCGATAAGTATACTTCTGAACCAAACTATTTTCATTTATTATATTTCTTTTGGTCTACTCATGCACCTCTCCGCTGCCGCCCCCGACTTTGTCGGACAATTCGTAACCCTACGATCTGAGTTCAGAGTTGCCGCTTCCGTCGCCCCCTTCTCTAATAGCAATTCTCTCTCCATTCGTGTGATTGGATTTGTAGTCCATTGGGTTTAGATAATCGATCTGAGTGGGATTTGCAGAATTTGAAGATGAGAAACTCTTTTATTATGTGAATTTTGTATTATGCGGAAAATGAGTAGTCCCTCATGGGAGTTTTTGGTATGCTCTTAATTAATCCTATAAATTAAATGAATAATTAATCTAAATAGAAAAAAAAGTGTTTCATATGAAAAATAAAAATAGAATTAATAATTGGTGGGCCCTATCGTTGTTAATATATTAATTTCGCATTTGAATGGGAGACAGCGTTTCACATAAATAATAAAAATATAAGAAAAAATATTTCACATAAATAATTAAAATTAAAAAAAAAATGTGGGACCCACACCTCTAAATTAAAAAGGTGTGGTCATACCAGATTAAAAAATTGTAGACTCATAGTTGTTTATAGATTATAGATAATTTAATATTCTTACTTTTTAAAAATCTATAATTATTTCGCTACTTCACTAATATATTTTATAACTATCCAACTTGAATTGAATGAAAAGGATTAAAATATTTTTAATAGAAAATCTAAAAAAATATTGAAATATTATAAGCCATGCAGGAATCAGACGACCCCTTATTGTGACTTTAATGTAGAAATTTTTACCGAATAAAAATTATTCAAAAAAAAAAAAAAGACAGCATATAAAGATGCACAAATTAAGATCAATGCATAAGACATCAAATTATATCAATGGGAATTTTACTGTGAAAATATTATAGCCCAAAGTAATACAAATTTAACAAAGCCATGCATATTTTTTCCCATAGTTTCAGGCACCCATCGTTTGTGAAAGATTACAAAATAAATAAAAGACTAAATTACAGAAAATCTCTCTCTAATATTTCGTTTTTTTTTGCTTTACCCTCCTGTCTTTTAAAAGTCGACAACCTGCTCCCTCGTAATTACCGAAATATGCATTTACCCTCCTGCCAGATATGAAAGTCCATCCATGAGCCTCTAATGAGCCAATTGCTTATAACAAATTGGTAAGAAACCAATTCATATCTGGCAGGGGGAAAGGGTAAATGCATTCATTAGAGGCTCATGAATGGACTTTCATATCTGGCAGGGGGGTAAATGCATATTTCGGTAATTACGAGAGAGCAGGTTGTCGACTTTTAAAAGATAGGAGATAAAATGGAAAAGCAGAATATTAGAGGGAGATTTTCTGTAATTTAGTCTAAATAAAATTTTCAAAAGGCGCACGCACAAAGATTGCAAATATATTATTATATTTAGTTATATTTCCTTCCTTCAAAGTCTTCTTTTCATAACGTTTTATTTTAGTATATTTTACATCCGTGCAACTGATAGTATTGATTTTCAACAGGAAAATTTACATATTGATTAAGATATTTGTGCATATCTTATTCGGAAACTTTTGAATTTAATAATATTTTTTTATAAAAAAAAATTAAAAAAAATAAAAAATAAAAGTAATTAAATATAATATTTTAAGTCATATAATAATAAAAATAAAATTAACTATCAAAGTAAATAAAAAAAAAATTACTACTTGTAAATAAAATGTACATTTTAAATATATTTCATCTATTTTAAAATGGTTAGTCACTTCAAAGTAAAAAGAACTAGCGGAGGATAACATTGCCCATAAATAAATTTTAAAAAAATATTATTTATATATTTTAAATAATTTATATATTTTAAAATAAAATAAATTTAAAAATATTTACTTTTAAATAAATATATATATATATATATATTATACATTTTGTTTGAGATGAGAGGTATATGGATAGTATTTTTTAAAAATTCGTACGGAGGTTGGTGGGCACCGAGAGAGCCGCCACGCGCCACGCGCCACTCGCAGAGCCTGCGCTCGGCGGCCCCACATCGACGGCGCGGGCGCCGACAACAACGCGACCGCCACGTGTCCGGAAACGACACGGGCGTCCACCATAGGGCGGCCGCCGCGTGTCAAGAAACGACACGGGCGTCCACGCCTCTCTGACGTGTAGTGTACACCCCTCCACACGGGAAAAAACCGAACCCAAACCCAGCCCATTTATCTCCTCCACCTTAAATTAAATTAAATAAAATTAAATAAAAAAGTAAATTATAAATAAAATTAAACGCCGCCCCCCCGCTTGGTCTCCCTCGGGGGTGGAGAAATAAAAGGAAAATAAAAGGGAAACTTAAAAAAAAAGATCCATCGAACAGGACACGACGGCGACCTTCAATTATAATAACTCCAAATAGATCTCTGTCCCCTTCTTAATTTCTTATTAATAAATAGTCCTCGGAGAAAGAGAGGGGGATATCTCTTTCTCCGGGACTCGTTACAATTTTTTTTTTTTTTTTTTTTTTCTTTCAAGCTTATTAAGGTAATAATAATAATAATAATATTAATAATTATTCAGATTTTGTTTTTTTTTTTATCAAAATTAAATTGAGTGAGGGAAGTAATTTTTTTTCTAGTGAAATTTGATTGCAATGGCGGCGTCTCGAAAGGAAGAAATTCTTTCTACGTCGCCGAGATCGCCGATGTCGATTCTGTTGGACGGGCGGCTGAAGGTTGCGACCGGAGGAGGGCGGGCGCCGACTGATGGGATTGCTGTTCGGCACCTGCCCGCATCGCATCTTAAGTCGGCGCCCGGGGCGAAGAAAGGTAAAACTCTGATATTGTTTTTTTTTTTTTTTTTTTTTTTTTTGTCAAAATATTTGGTGTTCTTTTCGCGCGGAGGTTGGGAGGGAACTGCCTAAAGCAAGATTGTGTATTCTTTATTATGACATGGTGGTATATATAATATATCTACTGGCGTCTAGAGCTGTACTTGTCTCAAACTTGACAATCAATTTTAGCACTTGGGAGCATGAAGGCTCTTTCTCAATAGGTGTCTTCAGGTATAATAGAAGGCATATTTTGGGGATTTTGGAATAAATTTCATTGAGAGTACTTGGATTAGGATTCAGATAATCGTTTTGAGATCTCGGGCATCACTTTGTAGGTTGAAACTCTAGTCCCGGAGACAAATATATAGTATCATCATAGGGTTAATATCATTTTTCTTTGAATTTTTCGTTACTCGCCGCACTCGTAAATCTTGCAATCGAGTCCTCACCTATATAGTTTATGACCCCTAATTACCCACGCGAGCATCGATATTAACTGGGACATTTTGATAGCCAAAGTTGTTGGGGGTGGAATGGGTTCAAATCCTCTAGTCCAGGAAATCTAACATGGATCACTAGGTTTGTCGTCTTTGTTTGGTTTCGAAGCCAGGGAGAGTAACAGATTGACTTGATTGTTATTCATCTACAAAACTAGAGTATTTGATTGATCATTATTAAACTGTAGACCCTTAATTGTAAGGACCGAAGGTTTAGGAACTAAATTGGTACTTGCCCAAACTTTTTTTGAGGAGTAAAACTAGAATGAACGCGAAATTGTGTGTCCTCTACAAAAATCAATTTTCTTGGGAGCTAGGGTGTTCTAGTTTTGGTTTCACTTCCTTTTTATGTGAGAAGAGATTAACGTGGCAATTGTTTAGAGGTGAATCTACTTGTTATGTATATGTGTGATGTTAATCCGTGTCCTAGAACAACTTTGGTCGTTCATCTCAATCTCGTGAATAATCTCATATAGAGAATGGAATGGCTTGTTTCATGGTAAAGCGAGGGAAGTAAGATAGCTGTTTTATCTTTTCTGAAGCGTATAGCAAAACTCGTTGTTGTTCTTCTCTTTTTCTTGAGTGGTATTGTCTCTTTAGCTCTTTCTTAATAATGTAGTCAGGAGCAAATAGCTTTTGGACTAATTTTGGTCAAATTACAGACCTAATAAAGTACATCAATTGCTTTTTTCCTCCGGATATGTCATATCTAATGCCGATAGGAGTACTAAAAATTGCATAGTGTTTTGTATCTTCTATTCTTAGGCGAAAGAAAGGTGATATTCTTTGGGATCAAGTTATTGAATCAGGAGCAATGTAGTTTTTAAGATCATATTGTTTCTTATCTTCTTTTGTAGCTCATAACATGAGGAAGCTTATTTTAATCATTTACAGTCTCTAATACCATTTTGGTTGTTCTTTTCTATAATAACATAACAGTAAGTTTGCTCGAAAAATGAGTGTGGTATATTTTCATACTCAACCAGGGTTAGTCTGAGCAAGGGTTTAGCTAATGCTACTAACAGTTGGCTGGGTCGTGAAAATTTTCCCTAGCTTCTTTTGCTTTCTGGCTAATCTGTTTCATTAGATTTTCTAGCGTTCAAAACTTTGCTTTCATCTCTCAAGTTTTCTCTTTCCTATTCACCACACCAAAAAATTAAATTTTGAAAAGGGGAAACCATAATTTAGGGCCTTAAAGCTAAGGATTTAAGTATCCATCAGCACGGGCCGTATCCACCGTGCCGTATCGTGCCAACAAAATACCGGCACGATACAGCCCCCGTGCCGATGGCATAGCTCAAAACTCTTTTTTCTTTAAATTACTAAGTAATTTTTTCAATAAAGTTCAAAATATTTGATAAAAATAAAGAATAAGCAATTAAAATTTTGTTGCTAAAAAAAATAAATATTTTATGTCATTATGTGTCGGCGCACATGTATTTTTTGTGGCCGACACTCATCGGCACGGCCCAGCACGCAACGTGCCGTATCGTGCCGGCAAGTTTTCGGCACAACCCCGTACCACGGCACTTAAATTCTTGCTTAAAACTCTATTTCATCGTAGAATTCTCCTTTACTAAAAGAAGGCAAACATATAAGTTTTTTCATCTCAATTGCTTCTGCTACTTAGTTTCATGTTTTAATGGCGGTTGCTTCCACTACCTAGGCTCTGTTTGGGATTGTGGGGAGATTGCGTTACGTGTGGTGAGAACTATGATGGGAAAATACCCTACTTGTTTCCGTACATCATATCGTGTTCCGCATATCGCGATGAGTCGGTTATAATATATTTTCTGTGGTCCCACCGAAAAACGCATAAGCATATCCCTATATGCTTTTGCCCCAACTCTATTTTATTTAATAGTATTAGATAAACCTCAATACCAAACTGGCCTTTAGTTTCATGTTTTAATGGCGGGGACAACTGTTTGCTTTATAATGTACTTGTTATAGGGTGTAAACATTAAAGCAACAATTGATGGTAACTAATACCTTTTGATATGTTGAATCCAGGGAATTAAGTGCCGCCCCGTGCCGAGCGGCACGGGGCAGCACGTACGGTGCCCCTACAATAGGGGCACGGTACGGGGGGGGGGGGTTATCTACCCCCCCTCCCCCGTGTCTCGGCGATACCTATTGGGTATCGCTCGAGACAGAGCGATACCCAATCCCGTGCCGTGCCAAGCTTCTTTTTTTGTTTTTTTTTTTTTTTTTAACACATGGTTTTACAGTAAACACATGGTTAAATACTTATTATACTTGTGAATTTTATTATTATATTGTTATTTCTATTTTCTATGAGGTATAGTTGTACTTTATATATAAAAAAAGTTATCAATATGTTAATTGTGAGTATAATAAGCTATATATAGTCAATATTCATAATTTTTTGAGTAAACATTTCAAAACAATATTATAAGAGCTTATTGGGAACAAAAAAAAAAATCGTGCCAGAGCGTGCCACTAAGAGGTCATGTGTATCCATTGGCACGCAAGCGTGCCACGTGTCGGCACGCAAGCGTGCCCGTACCGTACCGTGCCAGGCGGAGAGCAGCACGCCCCCGTGCCACGGCACTTAATTCCTTGGTTGAATCCTAAATCATGTCACATGTCAATCTAGTTTAGTTCCTGTGGATAAAAGAGTGGTCAAGATGTCAATTTCTCTACTCGTAAACTTGTTGTTTTGAATTGGTTTGCATAGGTTAGATGATGCATCTGTGGACTAGCTTCTAATGTTGTAAACTGTTATTTGCGGTCTAATATATCCTTTTAACTATTTTGTTGACCTATTAATTGTTGTAATAATTAATACTGAAAATATGGTTGGTGGATTATGATTACTTAGTAAATGTACTTATGGTGAGATGATTACTTAGTATAAACCAAATAGAATATGGGATGGAGCTGGAATCTGTGAGCTATTTCTATCGAAAAAGCAGAGTACATCAAAATATAGAAAGATATATCCTGCATTAATTTATTTACACTATCTTGATGTTACATTCATTCTTTTGCAGTCAATCTTTTAACTGTAGGGAAGAATGCGCTGGATATTGTTCTATTATCTGATTTTGCAACTAACTCAAAATTTTCATATGTTGCGATTTCATCCCTCGCCGCATATTTATCTGACCTTTATGTTTAAAATGATCCTTCTTTAACCATAATTTGAGTACTCCAAAACAAAGGAACCCTTTTAAAGGATGAGTGAGATTTTCATTTTTCAGGAAAATTTTAGATTTTTCTCCAGTCAGGAATGAAATGTATATTCAGAAATTTCAGGGATTAAATTTCAAAATACAATAGTACAGGATCCACTCATACATGTTACCCCTTATTTTATTATGTCGTATTTTTTTGATATGCCTGCAATAATGTTGTCGACTTACTAATTTTCATTGTCATTGCACAAAATTCTACTGACAGATGATGCTTGTGGAGATAACAAACTGGACAATCTTTTATACACTGATTTGACCGCAAATGAAAGTCCTCATCAGGAGAATGCTGAGGTAAGAAGATTTTTTGGATCAATAGCTCCTTAAAATATTAAAGAATTTAGTTTGCATCACAATATTAACTCTGAAGTGCAGCAACATTTCTTTTTTGTTCCTTTTATTAATTACTAGTTTATACACATACGATGCACATGTAAGAATCTGGATAAATAAAAATTATTTATAATTTATTTCGTATGTTTATTTTTATAAATCAAATTATTTGTAAAATATAATTTAAAATTTTGGATAATTATTTTAATGAAATAATATAAATTTGAATACTATGATAATTTTATAATAAATTTGTATTTATATGGTTAATTGATAAAAATATTTTATTAATTGGTCAATTTTTTCATGGCATTTACACTATCTATTTATTTATATAAATAAATTTAGTTATTTAATTTTCATAAATACATATAACTCTAAGTTAGTCATAAAAATATTTACTCAAGAAATATATAAAAGATCATAAACATTACTATAATTAATAAAATAAAATAATTTTAAAAGAAAATTCAATATAATTATTAAAATAATTATGCTTATTGAGAGAGCACACTTAAGATTATAAAAATTCAGTTTTACATTATTTTACTTTAATATTACAATTTTATTTTTAATCCATAAAGAGTGTACATAAAAGATTTAAAAAATTTATTTATACCTAAAAATAATTTACTTGCATTTTGATTCATAAGAGAAAGAATGAGAAAAACTATATAAAATTGTGAGATTTTAAATTTAAATTATAAGTTTACGTCATGAATTAAAAATTTAATTTGTATTCTAAATTTAAATTCTACTACAAAATTATAAATTTAAATTTCAACTTTATTTTTACATTTAATTTTTTTTTATATTGAATTGAATTATTGTAGGTCTTTTGAATTTCAAAACAGAAGGCAAGCCTAAATTTACAATTTGAATATAAAATTTCAATTAAAATATTAAAAATTTAAACTTAGTAATGCATCTATTTAATATTTGAAATCATATTTTCATTAAAAAATTTTACCACACTCTAATTAACAACTTTATATTAGATTATTATTAAACTCAAATTTATATTTACCATTTATATATAATTCAACGAAAATAAAATTTGAGTTTAAAAGTTACTCTTAGATTAATATTCACATTTTATATTTCAAAAATTAAAGTTCGAATAGGAATTTAAACTTTAATTAAAAATTTAAATTTATAAATTGAAATTTAAATTTAAATTTTGATTATAAAATAATCTCTTTGATATATTTTTTTCTCAACTTTCCTTTAGTAAGAAACTGTATTTTAGTATATTACTTTTAGCAGCTTTTAAATATTAAAAAAATTTGACATAATCTCTTAAAATAATTTTTTATAAAATAGAAATTTAAATTATTTTGTATAAAATAAAAATTTAAATTCAAATTAAAAAATTAAAATCTCAACATATCTCACAAATAATACTGAACAATTATTTTAATATCTTTTGTATTAAAATACATTCATAATTGACTAAATAAATCAAATTTAAATTAAAAAAATTAAGCGCAACTTCAACTTCAAATTAAATATTTGAAATAGTAATATTTTTTCAAGATAAAATATAAATTTGAACTCTAATTTAAACTTTCAAATCACAACCCATATAAAAAATTTATTTTTAAATATTTTTATGCCATAACAAATTTTTAATTAATTCAAATTTGAAATTTGAATAAGTTCAACTTTGAATTAAATATATATATATATATATATATATATATATATAGCAACACATCTAACGAAATAAAGTAAAAATTCTAAGTTGATTTAAAAACGTGAAATTGCAACCTATTTAATTAATTTATATTAGACTAACTTTTTTTTTATTTGTTATACCAAAATAAATTTATAATTAATTAAAAATTTTAAAATTTGAGATCAATATCTAAACTTAATTTTGAATTTGAATAAAATTTAATATTGTAACACATCCAGCAAATTGAATATTATATTAAATCAAATAGATAACTTTTCAGTAATTAATAAAGAGTATAAAATAAAATTTGAATGAGAAGCACTCTTAACGACAGTGATAAGATGAAAAAAAAAAAAAATTAATTTAAAAATAACTTAAGTTTAAGTTCACAAAATTTTGTTTAAAATATATAAATTAAAAATTTTAACTTATAGTTTAAATCTAATCTCAAGTCTAATTATAAATTTGTAATTAATTGATTTCAAAACAAATTTCATCAAACAATACTAATGAAAATATTATAATTTCACACATACCTAACCTTATTGGATTTGTTAGATGCTAGGAGAACTTGGTACAAGATAATTTTTTGGCTTAGTAGTTTGACCTTACTAAAACTCTAAACTCAACTATTTATACATACTCAAGTGACCTTTCACCTAGTCTTATAAATTTATAAGATCATTAAATTTTTGCATAAATTCTTAAACTACCAACTCTTGAAATTCTTTAGATTAAGAAACTTTAGAATTTTTTTTAAAAAAAAAATAACTTATCAAAATAAATTTTATATTCCTAAATAAATTTATAACTAATAAACTAATTTAGATTTTGAATTCAAAATTTAAGCTCAAAGTCGACTTTGAATTAGATATTTGAAATAAAATCATATTTAATAAAATAAAATGCAAATTTAAATTTAAATTAAAAATTTGAGATCCTTATCTATTTAATGAATTAATAGTAAATAATTTTTTAATATTTTTATTACAAAATATAATTAATTAAAATATAATAAATATTTTTATAACAAAATATATTTATAATTAATTAAAAATTTTAAAATTTAATTTCAAAGTTAAACTCAACTTCGAATTCGAATTAAAATACAAATTCAAAATCAAATTAAAATATTAACTTATATAATTAATTAAAATAATTAAATATATATTTATTAAGAGAGGATGTGAAAGGCCATAAAAATTTGATTTTTATAGGTATTTAAGTTAATATTAAAAATTATTTTTATGAAGAGGGTATGTGAATAGTTTAAGAGACACTTATTAATGGGTAAATGTAATAATTTTAAATTTGAACTATAAGTTTAATCTTGAATTAAAATTTGAATTAATGGGTAAATACCATTTATACAAAAGGGTGAGAATAAATTATTAATACTAATTAACTATAATAATTTTAAATTTGAACTATACGTTTAATCTTGAATTAAAATTTGAATTTCTATTCTAAATTTCTATTGTACATCAAGATAGTAAATCTAAATTTAATTTTAAAATTTTAATTAAAATTTTATTTAAATTGAATTAAACCATCCGAAGTTCTTTGAATTAAAAAAAAAAAACTCATGTTTAAATTTTCAATTTGAGTATAATATGTCAACGAAACTAAAATTGGAATTAAAAAAATAACTTAAATTTAAGTAAACAATTTGAATATAGAGCTTTATTTTACAACATATATTTGAATCTGAATTTAAATAGTAAACTAAAATTCAAATTGTAAACTCGTATTTTAAATTTAACTTTCAAATATAATTACAAATTAATAATTTATTGAATTTTAATTGATTAATTTAAATTTGAATTCACAACAAATATTATTCAATAATTATTATAAAATTAATGATGTGAAGGATATTTTAGTAATTTGTACGTACCGACAAAAAAAGGGTGAGACGAAACCAACAAATATATTTGTTTATAATAATAAGAATAGATTAGTGCTTACTGATACTGAGGTACATTTTTCCTTAATTACTCAAGGATTGCCAATTTGTTCTCAGGTTGTTGATACTCCAAATTCCACCTCATTGGATGATTACAGAAAAGCTATAGTCACTATTATCAAGGAATACTTCAGCACAGGAGATGTGGAATTGGCAGCCTCTGAACTCAGAAATTTCGAATCGGAGAAGCATCATCACTACTTCGTGAAGAAGCTCATCTCCATGGCAATGGATCGTCACGACAAAGAGAAAGAAATGGCATCAGTTCTGTTGTCCGCTTTATATGTAGACGCACTTAGCTCATCTAAAATTAAACAAGGGTTCATTATGCTTCTTGAGTCTGCTGATGATTTGTCTGTGGACATACCCGATGCGGTCGAGGTCCTAGCTCTCTTCATCGCTCGTGCAGTTGTCGATGAAATCCTCCCTCCGGTTTTTCTCTCTCAAGCAAAAGATCGACTTTCTGAGACCTCCAAGGGATTTGAAGCTCTACAAACTGCTGAAAAGAACTATTTATCGGCTCCTCACCATGCTGAACTAGTTGAGAGACGATGGGGTGGTAGTACGCATGTGACAGTCGAGGAGGTAAAGAAGAAGATTGCGGATCTGTTGAGGGAATATGTGGGGAGTGGAGACGCAGCAGAGGCCTGCAGGTGCATAAGGGAGCTGGGCCTACCCTTCTTCCACCATGAGGTTGTGAAACGGTCCTTGATTTTGGCGATGGAGATCGAGGCATCAGAGCCACTGATTTTAAATCTCTTGAAAGTAGCGGCGGAGGAAGGCTTAATCAGTTCCAACCAGATGCTCAAGGGCATCTCCCGAATTGCTGAGAGTCTTGATGATTTAACTCTCGATATTCCTTCCGCAAAAGCACTTTTCGACAAGCTGGTTTCGAAAGCAATCTCTGAAGGATGGATTGATCGTTCCTTTGGGAAATTGCCCAGTGCCCTTGGAGAACTTAGGAATGAGGGTGATGAGAAGATGATACGTTTTAAAGAAGAGTCGGTGAACATAATCCACGAGTACTTCCTCTCGGACGACATACCTGAACTCATCAGAAGCCTCCAAGAGCTCGCCGCTCCGGAGTACAACTCTATTTTCCTCAAAAAGTTGATTACACTCGCCATGGATAGGAAAAACAGGGAAAAGGAGATGGCTTCAGTTCTGCTATCCGCTGTTAGCATGGAGTTGTTCTCAGGCGACGACATCATGAATGGATTCATAATGCTTTTGGAGTCGGCAGAGGACACTGCTTTGGATATTTTAGATGCCTCAAATGAACTTGCAATGTTCCTGGCTAGGGCGGTGATTGACGATGTCTTGGTCCCTATGAATCTGGATGAGATTAGCAGTAAGCTCCAGCCAAATAGTAGTGGTATTGAAACCGTCCACATGGCCCGTGCTCTCGTTTCTGCTCGCCACGCAGGGGAGAGGATGTTAAGATGCTGGGGCGGTGGCACCGGTTGGGCCGTCGAGGATGCAAAGGACAAGATCTCAAAGCTTCTAGAAGAGTACGAGATCGGGGGAGATTTGGGGGAGGCTTGCCAATGCATTCGCGATTTAGGGATGCCCTTCTTTAATCATGAAGTGGTGAAGAAAGCTTTGGTGATGGCAATGGAGAAGCAGAATGACGGTATCTTAGACTTACTGCAGGAGTGCTTTGGCGAAGGTTTAATAACCATCAATCAGATGACAAAGGGCTTCTCCAGGGTAAGGGATGGGCTCGATGATTTGGTTCTTGATATTCCTAATGCGGAGGAGAAATTCAGAGGGTACGTGGATCATGCAAGGAACCACGGTTGGCTTTTACCGTCGTTTGTGGCTTCAACTCCGCCAGTTGCTGCAGCTAGCTGAGAGAGAGCATCAGTTGTTTCATTTTACAGTGTATAATACGACCGACCCCACAGTCTTTGTCATTCATTCAAAGTTCATTAGTTCATAAACTATTGAAAGTGGTATCCTACGAGTATTCGTTTTCATTTTCGATCCGTGACATTTTGGTTTTATTTGTGCCTGTAAAGGAATATACACAAGGAAGTTGAAAGCTCAGTACTGCATCACGTTGGAGAGGTCCTCGACATTTTTTGATGATGTCTACTGTCAATATTTTTGCTACTTTTTGGCTGTAATGCCATTGAAGATTTGTTTTCTCTTATAACTGGAATTATCGGACTATCAACGGATATGCTGGATAGAAAACAAGCAGCTTCTGGATTAAGTTAATTATATTACTTCTGACTTCTTATTATAGTAGCAGTACGAGTAGCTGTAAAGCAGGATTTGATGCTTCTGTATTTTGCTTAGCCTATATTTGTTAATTTTTTCTCCTCCATACTTCAACTTGTGAGTTACGGCGGGCTGGGCTATGTCTTCTGTCTTACTGAACTCGCTCCGACATAGAAATTCAGAAAAGGAAATGACACCAAATCTATTTGTTTGTCGAAGCTGGGACCCCGATATAGTGTATTGGATCTTGTCAAATATGCAAGGTTGCAATATGAGTTGTTGATCACCACATCTACAGAATGCTGGACTGAGTTGGAGCTGTTTTGGCGCAAAATAAATGCTAAAAACATACTCAAAAACTCAAAACTAAGCTTATTGTATTTTTTGGGTGCATTTCCAGACGCTTGGAAGTAGTTTAGGGCGCTCGAAAATTGCGAGCTAAGGAGTTGGAGTTTCAGACTCCACTTGTCAAAGTGACTTAGCAGGAATTCGGACGCTCGAATGTTTTTTTGGGTGCAGGATCAAAGGATTTGAATTATCGGGTGCAAGAGAGACCGCCCGAAATGCCTCGATTATGAGGTTTCGGGTGCCCGAATGATGGTTTCAGTTGCTGAGAATGTGGAATTTTGGCTAAGAATGAAATTTTCATTACTTCGAGGGCTCATGTGAAATTGTTACGCTATATATGTATGCTGAGGGGCTGAGTCTTAGAATTTTCTTCTTCTCCCTCTGCTTTGTGCCTGAGAGAGAGGCTCAGTGTGGCAAGCAGGCTATAATTAATATAATGATAAAAAATATCACAATATACTGTCTCAGTATGCGACTTCGTTTGGTTGGAGTATAAAACAGAATTAATACTATCATAGATAAATATAAATTTTGGAACAAGCTAGAACTAATATAAATTTGTGTTTGGTTGGATATTAGATTAGTACCAGGTATAAGAAAAATAGTGTTTGAAAGTAATTGAAGAATGAGAAATAGAGAGTTGATTTTTGTGTTAAAAGATTAAAATATCTTTGCTTTTAGTTAAGTATTAAAATTGATAATTAAAGATTGTATTATAACTTTTTAAATATAACAATTCTTATATATATTATTTAATAAATTAGATACTATATAAAATTATATTTAATTTTTATTGTTCTAAAAATTTATTAATATTATCCAAAAATTAAAATATTATCATTTTGCAAAGGTAAAATTTTAAAAAATTAATAATAATATTAAAAAAAGAACATTACATACTAAAAATATATAATTTTATTTCTAAAAATCAGTTGCTCAATACATTGTTAAATTAAATAATTGCACAAAAACCTATTAAAATAACTATCAGAAAATAACATAATCAAATTGTGACTTTTAATTAGCATAAAATATAAGTCGAAATTTATACAATACTTAAATATGGAATATTATAAAATCATGCATGGTATGGAGATTGAAATTATCATCAAACAATAATGATCTCACAACTGTACTACCGTAGGAATCGAAGTATCACGTCACAATAATAATTCAAATTACATCATACGCGGGGAACACTTGTTTTTAATTAACAGTCCAATTAACATTACATATAAACAAAATAAACTATTTAACAATCTGACTAACATAATATTACAACATTAATTCTAACTTTTACAAATTTATAGTCATTTTCAATGATTTATCTAACTTCTATTATTCCACAACTGCTCGGTAGATCGCGACGACGTAAAGCGCAGGGGAGCAGGCAAACGGACGCAAGCACGAAGGCCCGCCGGAATAGTCAGGCCACAACACCCCCACAGATCGGGGAAGCCCGGGCCAAGATTTACAGCACCGTAGGCCAACACACCCCCGAAGAAAGAGATCGGGCGCAATAAGGCACAGACAGACCGGATCTCAGGGTAGGCAGCAGGGATCGAGGCGATAGATCTACCAGATCAAAGCGACAAGAGGGATCACCGCTTTGGGGATGCACGGAGATCAACGACGACGACGAGGAGGTACGGGGGAGAGCGCAGATGAAGGCGGTGAGGGCGAAGGCAAGGAAGGCTTGGGCGAAGATGCGGTGAGGGCTTGGGGGAAGGAAGAAGAAGCAAGAGGAGGAAGGGGAAAGTGGAGCCCCTCAGGAAGCGTGAAGGGGCACAAAAGAGAGAGGGGGGGGGACCGGGTTGTCCCGGTTTTTACCGGGACAACCCGTTAAGTGGGGGAACAGGTATTCCACCTTGTTTCCCCCCTTAACCCAATTGTGTTTGGGTACAAAGGAGGCTTATTCCCCCTTTGTACCCGAACCAAACATAATGTAAATGTCCCACGGCAAAAAATACAATCCATAGCATATTTCCGAATTTACCATCAACATACTCTATACATGATCTCAAATAGTAGAAGTATCAACATCTACATATACCCACATGCATCTAAATGCATAAAGAGTAGAAGCATCAACATCTACATATACCGACATGCTACTAAGTGCATAATTAATAGAATGGAGGATAATAAAGGATCAAGTAATATACTAGCTCAATCATGCGTAACCATAAGCCTTCCTGTTATTACTGTCCCAACCAAACAATCATAGAGTCAATAGACAAGTGTGCGAACAATAGACTTTGAAGCACCTTCCGATTATGCAAATCTCGCTTCAAAATGCCACTTAGAATTCCTCCAAATAATTTTGGAAGCTTTCAATCAAGCAAGAAGAACAAGAGAGTCATTTTCCGACTCCCTCTACACCTCTCTTCTCTATATCAAAAAAAAAAAAAAGAACCTTAAAGAGTAAAAGAGAACTCTCTCTCAAAACCAAATGAGAATCCCTCTCATAACAATAGTCTAATTTGTCAATGGATAACAAATGGTGACCAGAGATCTTCGTGGGCGAAATGACTACAGTATCAGCAGCAAGACGACACCCTATTGAGTATCGGGACGAGTTGGAGACGTTTGAATGCAAAATAGACACGAAAAACGAACTTGGAATATGATTTTGAGCCAGAACTAAAGTCTG
Organism: Tillandsia leiboldiana; assembly: GCA_029204045.2. Classification (NCBI taxonomy): domain Eukaryota; kingdom Viridiplantae; phylum Streptophyta; class Magnoliopsida; order Poales; family Bromeliaceae; genus Tillandsia; species Tillandsia leiboldiana. Next base: position 34,105,389 of record CM055073.1, on the reverse strand, counting down.
GCGTGATTCAGGCACCCTAAACAGGGCTTCGGATGCCTGAATGCGCGCGAGCTGTGATTGATGCTTTAGTCGTTTCGGGCAGTGGATCCAGGTGTCACACCCCGAGGTCGAAACTGCGACCCGGGCCCGCCAACAGATCCGCCGCCCATACGGAAAGCCCCGTATAGACGAAGCGTCTAACCTGCAAAAGATAATACTACAGCTATACAGATATCAGAGCTGAAAAGTAAACTACTGAAATAAGAAAATACATCTCCAAATAGTACAAGTCTGAACCTCACTACATAAGTCTCTCAAAAATAAAACTCTCAAAAGTAACTATCTACTATAATCCAGCAGACTGTACTACAAAGCTCCAAAAAATGGTACAGCTATACTCCAAGACAGGTAGGGAACTAGCTCGCGACTCCCTTACCTCGATCAGCTGGTGCAGCAACAGGAGTAGGAACAGGGGTAGATGCCTCTGAAAAATCTGTCACCAACAGAGGGTGTGAGAACTACACAGTCAAGTAGTTCTCAGTGGGTACCGTCACCAAGACCAACGGTCTGCCCACTAAGTCTACTAGAGGCATAAGATAACAGGAAAACTGTAATCATGTAAAGATAAGCTGGAAAGAAATCTACAGCTATCATGCCTCTATCTACAATGCTCAATGGGTGATACAGATGAAAATGATGCATCGACTCTAACCCACAATACTCAATCAACCCAATCACAATGACTGCCACATAGGGTCCAGTCAAACCTGCGCCCACCTACTGTCATTACATCCACGGAGAACTGGACTTACGTAGGGCGTCCGTGACTGCCAAAACTATAGTGACCCCGATCCTCGTACAGCTTTCCCCATGCCCCATGCAGTGGAACACCTATTAGTGGTGTGTCGGATCCGCAACGCGTCAAATGGACGCGTTGGACGGACTCAGTGAGGTTTCTGGATCAAGTCTGTCCTTCGGCTGCTTTTGCTGAATTTTAGAAAGGGTTTTAGGCTAATCCGAGACCGGATTTGGATTCAGCGCGAAAAAACTTCGAAAATCGACTATTTACTTGTATTTTTCGGAGTCCGGATGCCCAAAAATGGATACCCGGAAGTTTTCTGCGCATTTTGGTGCATGGGGAAGCCGTGGACCGGCTGGCTGCCATGTGACGGCCTCTGATTGGCCGGCGCACGTGGCGCGGTCCACAGAGAATTGCGCTGGTGCATGGACTGGGCGCGGGGGACACGTGGCAGCCTTGGATTCGCGGGCTCACGCGGCGCGGTCCACGGCGTCGAGCGGGTTGGCGCATGGATCGGGGCGGGCCACGTGGCAGCCTGTGAGTGGCCGGCTCTGGAACGTGCAGTCCACGGGACGTGGGGGAGCAGGCGGGGCAGGCGGGGGCAGGTGGCGGCCGTACGTGGGGCGCCACGTGGCGCCCTGCGATTGGCCGGCGCCACCCACCCCACCGACCTCGGGCAAGCCAGGTGGCGCGAATCCACTTGCCCCGCACACGTTGTCCGCTGTTCGGGACACGTGTCGGGGCCAGGGCGATTCGGGCGCTGGTCGTGGGCCGGGCCGGGTCGCGCCTTTGCGCACTGTAGTCGCCCGAATTATTTCGGGCGCCCGAAATTGGGGCCCGAAAGCCCAATAGCTTTGTTTTTTTGGTTTCTTTTGGTGGGGGCCTATAAATAGGCTTGATTCTTGGGCCTTTAGACTCTTTTCTCGAACTCCTCTTCTCATGAGCCCTATAGCAAAGTTGATCCTCATCTTGTGCTGCATCTCTTAAGGGAGTCTTGGAATTTTTAGAGGGCATGGCATCGACGGCTTCGGCGATTCGGCGCAGTGCGATGTTTCTTCTTCTGTGGCCCATTTCCGTCGCGTTTCGGTCCACGAGGTCCACAGAGCTACTCCAAAGGAATTTTTGGATGATTTTCACGGCGTCGGTTTCACGAGAGGTAGGCCTTCGATTTCCGTGCTGATCACCTTGCTTCATTCTGAGTTCTTGGCATGGTTTACGAGGCATCTTTGAACCCCTTTGTTGCTGGTGGTTTTTCTGGACAGCGGAGGTTTGTCGAATTTTTATCTCTGCGCTCGAGTATCGAATTTCGACATGTGAGGACTCGATCGACATCTACTCTTCGCAAGGATCGCCGTCGTATTTTTATTGAAATTTTTGGAGATTATCTCGCAGGTGGTATTTTCACATTTTCTGGACTGATTTTTCAGCAGCAAGTGATCTTGAGAATTTTTATTGATTGCAATGTTTGGACCATATCTTTGTACCCAGGAAGAATTTTTGGGTGTTTTTGGGCCCGTTGGAATCCGAGAATTGTCCCCGTTTAGTTTCAACCTTTTTGGATCTTGAATTGACGCGCGCTTCAAGTGAGTTGCTTCGTCTCCAAAACCGGTGGACGGGTTCGCTAACTCTATATTGTTAATGAGCATAGATTATGTAAGCAGTATTAGAAAGCATGTTGTATCAAATTGAATTTTCTAGTGTGGTGATTCTGATCATGTTGATTATTACTTCCTATCTGTGTTGATTAAATGTTAGTATTTCATATTTAACGGCATGAATCGCACAAAAACAGTTTCGAGTATGTAACCCGTATCCTCATATAAGCATAGCAGCTAGGGCTAACGTACTATAAACAAATCCACAGAAAAATATCTTCAATCTCATAGAACAAGAAGAAAACCAGATGACAGGATATATTAACTATGGCAAACAGCCCAAGATTAAAGTGTTAGGCTGAAATAATTCAAGGGAAACACTCGGAAGTCTTTTCCAGCATAACTGATACAAACCTGGAGCTTAGAATACTTTATTCAGCCTCTACTATGGGAATAATTTATGGTATTCCTTGAACTCCATTGTGTGCATAAAATGCAAACCAACAAGTAGAACAGGAACTGAAATAGAAATGGCACCGGAAATCTCCCTACTCTTCTAACTAATACATGCATTAGAGCATGAAAATGTTCACTTCTCGCAGAATGCATGCCTTTTTTCCCTTTCATGTTTGCCTTCTATTTGTACTACTTACCAGACGAATACTTTTGCATGATTCTCAGACCATATTGGGTCGTTGTGGAAGCAGAAGATTATAGAACTTGTCTTTGAGGAAGAAACTCCGGCCTTTGTTATCGACGGCTTTTTTCCACCCGCACCATCCGCCGCTTACAATCTTCTTCAGATCATCTTTGCCAGTGTAGTGAGGATCGAGGATAAGGAAAGCACAATCCCCGCTAGCCATATTATAATCAACTCCCAAGAGCGTATACGCTAGTACTCCGCCACCTGCAAAATTTATCTGGCTCAGGGACGATATAGTAATATTAGAGTCTGATGGCTCATTAGGGCACCAAGATTGATGTCTAATTTTGAAAAAGTACTAATGAAATAATCATATATGTAATATTTATACTCCTTTTGCCAATGCATTAAGCCATAGCGAAAATTGATACCTGAAGGAGAGGATTTGAAAAGGGGGTGGTGGTGATGGGAGGGTGGTGTTCATACAATTTCAAAATCCAAAAAGATAATCACAATTTTGTTCAGTCAAAGATCTAAGCCATGAAAAATCATGCAATCATGACACTTCTAAAGAATAAATACTTGGAAAATCATGTCCTATTCAATAGCCAGTTCAAATATTGAAGATAGCAAAGAACGTCATTTAGTAGACGATATATAGTTTGAGCTTTTCCAACTATGACGTGTCAAAACTTTTGTTCAAGATGTACATAAAGTCTGCATTCCAACTTACTATGAGGAACTACAAGCATACAATATAAAATAATGAAGAGTATACACTAAAAATTATCACTAACATAGATTTTCTTCTTCTTCTTTTTTCACTTGTACAAACTAATGCGACAATCATCTATATCATGATTTAAGACGGCCCAAGGCCTAGCATCAAAGTACAAATTCTTGTGCTGAGCTTGCTAATGTGGAAGCTGAATAAAGATGTGATTAGCCAGCTTATGATCTTGTGTCTGAGCCTTAAATTGACCACTGTACTCTTGGGCTTGGAGTCTTATGCATATGTATGCAGACTAGGTGAAAATAAAAAAAAAAAAAATTCTCACATATAGTTAAAAAAGGGATATATTGCGCTACTAGTCCCTGAACTGTCAGATTAAGTTTCATTTTAGTCCTCAAAATTTTAAATTCGATAATTGAAAACCCAACCTTTCATAATGGTTTCACTCTAGTCCCTACTTTGAAGAAAAAATTATAGCTTGCACCAGGTTCATCTGTGCATCTATGCATGACAAAATCAAATCCATCAGCCCTCAGCATCCACCTCATACCTTCAGTCCAAAGGTTCAATTTCTAAATATAAAAAAGACTAACTATGGGTGGTACAAGTGAATGAACCAGGTGTAGGCCAATAGTTTATTCTCTCATAGTAAATGAGCACAAGAGCTAAAGTGAAACACTTTCAAGAGAATAGGGCTTCCAATATAGAACTAAAAAAGCACAGGAGAAAAGTGAAAGTTCACCAAAGTCCAAGGACTAGTAGTGCAATTTAGCCATTAAATCTGCAACTAAATTGAAGCTAGACATTAAAGATGCTATTGCTATATGCATGAGTGATGGAGAAAAGGTAAACATGCAAGCATCGAAACAGGCCACACAGTCCGTAGACATCAAGAAGAACCAAGATTATCTGAGCTTCGAAATATAGTCACCAGTACAATTAACAAAATATATCCTACACAAGTGTAATTTAAGGAGAGGGCTGTAGAAACACAAGAATAAGACACTATGCAAACCCTAAGAAAGACACCAGAGATAAAAAAATAAAATAAAATAAAATATGTCTAGACAAAACTAAAAGAGTACTAAAATAAATAATAAGATTTAAGTAAAGCAAAATATTACATTCTATCATCTATTCTTTTCAAAATAGGTAGCAAACCCAGAAAGTGTGATTGCGAAGAACAAAAGATGCTGCCTTTGACAAACACAGCAAAACTCGAGAAGGGATAAGACTAAAGGAGCATAAAAGAAGGGAATATGTGATTTCAGAAACAAACTCCATTCACAATTGGTCATCTAAACTAGAACGGAAAGTATGATTCAGAAACAAACTCAATTCCACATTCTTCAACCAAAAGAAAAGATGAAACGCTTCGATTTCCAATAAATAAAATTTCATTTATGACCTTTCAACTGAAGTTTCAGATTGCCCTTGTGAATAATAACATGAATACATACCAATCATTACAGGGGTTCCTTGTGTCTTAAAATGCAAAGCAAGCTCTCTGCATTTCTCAGGAAGCTCCTCACCAGATCTCACGCTTATGATCTTGCAAGTAACCTGCCCAAGCAACATTCTCTTTAAACAGTAAAAGCAGAGCTTTATTTTGCTATTCTATAATTAAAGTTGCAAATCTTTACAAACTATCTAACTAAAAATATCTAGAAGAAAAGTAAATTTGATAAATCAGTTCTGTAATCTAAAAGATCAAATTAAGTTTGCTATGTCTATGAGAACTAACTATACCATCGTGAAAAGAGCGTCACCATTACAAATGATTTGTCTACCTGCATAACTAGCTACAGCAAGAGCAATGCACATGCTACTAAAAAGCATGTACAAGAACAGGCCAAATCAATTTTGGTTACCAAAAGCAATGAAGAATTCTATAGTTTGCACATATAAATCAGGCAAGTAATATGACAACTAAGCCATGTAAATACATCACAAGATTGACAAGAAACTATAGTGATTTGACTAGCACTAAGAAATATAACATAAACCTTTAATTAGTAGTACAAAAAGGGTAAATGTACGTCAAGATAGACTAGCGCACTATGAAGCCTGAAACTGTATTCTCCCAGCCTTTACAGCTTGATTAAGTGTGCAAAGAAATGTTCTGATACTCTAGTACAAAAACTACTCAACTAGCATGGCAAATATCTGGTTGATCAGGCAATACGGAGATGGTCGCCAAATTGCACAATATACCACATATATGAGGCCTCTGTGTGGATTGACAACATGCACCTCATATACAGCTGGAAATTATTACAACCATTTTGCTCCATAAGAACTAAATGAACTCTATATGCTTCCATTTTTTGAAAGGCGGACTCAAACAGTTGCGATAATCAGCTTAAAAGCATTTGACAACTCGTTCACAATTTAAAGTCTTTCTACATAATAAAACTTGAACCAAGAGTTGCCAAGGAAGCCAACTCGGTCATTGTCTTTTCAATACATTGTTCCATTAAAAAACAACCAAATTAAAGTTCTTATTAATAATGACATAATTTTGTCAACTGATTCATATATTTTACATTCTATCTTACGAGGATGGGTAATAAAAAAAGAAATGAAAACTCTACAGTTTTTGCATCTTCAATCATCAATTTGAGCAATCCTTCCGAACTGCACTTAGTTCAAGATTTTACTAATGGAACAATGAAAAAACTTACACCAAGAAGTTTCTCCAAAACGAAGCTCAACTCAATGGCTCCAATCCATTCGCGAGATCCAACAAAAGAGGCCTCCTTATCACCGATCTCAACAAGAGCTTGCTGAATCTCTCTGAAGAAAAAGGCAATAGTAATCAGTTATACCTCCAATGGTATATTGAGAAGGTGATCCCCCCAGAATCAAATGCTTCATTTGTCCATCCTTCTATTGTTAAAATCTATTTCAAACGTAAAACTAATATGACAAATAGTACTAAAGAAAAGGCAACTTGTCAAAAGTAACAATGAAAGGAATATAAGGCTATGAGTGCGAAATCACAATATTTTTAACCTGTGGGAAGGAACATTGATTGATGTATACTTTTGAAGTTTATACCAAGATATGATAGTTTGCAGCGAACGGTAAGCACATCCCCATCCCTGAAAGTTGTCTTAATTAGCAATAAGAAGCATGCAGCTTAACAGAATATTGATCACTAAAAATAGTAAATCTACATGACTTCTATCTCTATTGTGATTGCCTATGATCAAATAAATTAATTACCAGGGCCAGTCACGCAACCCGGGAGGAAAAAGAGAAGCCAAAGCACTTAAATGAAATATGAGATACTAATAGTTGAAAACAATCTGTTATTCCATATCAAACAGAGAACAAGAAATTACAAAAGTGAATGAAGTAACCAGGAAAAGTTCGAATGAACAAACAAAAGATGCATTGTAGAATGAAACAGAGGGCAATCTAAACAGATGGGTAAAAAATTTTAGCCCCATGAATACTCCAAGTGATATCTTCCCTACTAAATGACTGTATATGGGTATGTGGCCCAGAGGAAAGAAGGTATACACAAGGCGGATCAGATTAGAATATTGAACTCATAAAAGAACATCTATTTGTTGGTAAGAGAAAATCATGGCAGACAAGCGTATCAAAGGGAATAAATTCATGAAAACCAACATTGTTAAACAAGTAAAACATCTGACGAACAAAACCTAAAGCTTTTTTGCCTTGATTTTTTGCCTTGATCAGTTCCCTAACATAGGTCGGTCTATTATTGGTTTTGAATGAGATAACAATCAAGGTGGTTACATTCTGTTATTCTCTAACTCGCGATAAAGAGGACGTCCAGTTGACGAAATCCCACCAACGTGGGTTCTAGCGATGGCAAGATAAAAGTAACTGAGCCTTGGAAAGATTGTTTAATGGCTTAAACTCAAATCGCCAAGCACAGAGAAAACATTAATTGTGAGACTAGGCTAAAAGCTAACTACGACGCCAGTTGGAAGTTGAACTTTCGCATTTTTGTTTTTTTTTAGTTAATTCAGGAGGGGAAAAATCTAAACTGAGAATATAGAAATAATGTTAAGTCCTCGAATGTAATTCTGCATTATCTTTTCTTAACAAAACAATTCAAAACCAAATTATTACCTAGGTTACACAGACATGGGATACGGGACACAAGATAAAAGACAACTCAGACACGACGACTCAGCAACTGCGTAAAAAGGACACAAAAACAGCAGGGGCGCAAATAAAATTAAATAATAAATAAATTCTAATTCTATACCGAACGAAGTAGGAGCATGATCCAATCCTTTTAAGAAGAAATTTATTACCTTCACCCGGTGTATAAGTAAATCTTATACACCGCACATCAAAAACTCTATTAGAATCTAATTTGTTAGATGCATTCTATAATGTTAAAAAAGTTATATATATCAAAATTTTAAATTTTGGACTAACTTTTTATAAATCAAACAATGACTCTTTTAATATAGATAATTTTTGGAACGACTTAATGTCTAAGTAACAAATTTTCCAAACATAATTTTTATACATTGGGCTTTTAAATATTATAAATCACATATATCAAATTAGATTTTAATTTTAAAATGTTAATTATCAAATATTAGTTGTAGTGCATACATATAAATACACTAGGTACAAGCAGTATTATTTTCCCAATATGGGAAGCACTGCTACCTCCCCATGCAGAGAGGACTCATGCACATCATGCAAGTCCTCTTTTTTTCTTTTTTCTTTTTTTTTTTCAGGACGCACGTGTCGCCATGTGGACACTGCGCGTCCCGAGTCCGACGCCAGACGGACACAGGCATGGCTCTGTGTAACCTAAATTACTACAAATATACACAAATAATAACTGTTAAATTCTCCAAAGAACATAAAGGAGCATGCGGAATAATGTCTGAAAAGGTTTTTGCATTACCATTTCTTCTTACTTTGTATCATGTAGATACATTTTGTTTTTCTAAATTATCAAAAGAAGTTTCAAATATTTCAAAACATTTAAGATACTGAAAGAATAGCTCAACACATCTGGGCAAAACAGAAAACTAAATTTTGAGATCTTGTTGACAAAATCATAGGTCTTAGTAGTGTGATACTCTAATAATCCCACATCGGATGGGATTGGAGTTGTGATTGGGTATATAAGAGACATAGACACTAGTAATAATAACTGGGCTTAAGCATTTTGGGCTGTGGTTTGGGTCCAACGAGTTATTATTGCTAGTGGGCCGGGTCGTTACATTTGGTATTGGAGCCAATAACCAGCCGGAAGTGTGAGACAAGTCTCAGCTGAGCCTGGGTCTAGATGACAGGGCTAGCGAGACAAGTCTCACATCGCCTGATGATCTTGGGCTGTGTGTGTGTTTGGGCTGACGAGGACGTCAGGCCTAAACGGGGAGAGTCTGTGATATCCTAATAATCCCACATCGGATGGGATTGGAGTTGTGATTGGGTATATAAGAGACATGGACATTAGTAATAATAACTCGGCTTAAACATTTTGGGCTGTGGTTTGGGTCCAACGAGTTATTATTGCTAGTGGGCCGGGTCGTTACAAGTAGACACAAATACAAGAATCTAACACTGACGAAAGGAAATTTTATTGAGATTGTAAGGCTGCAAACAAAATGATGCCAGTGGTTTTCTAGTGGTTATGGATATGTGATTTTAATGGTGGAAAGGGGGTTAGACCTATAGAACTACTGACAGGTAAACATGCAAAATTCTTGGGCACAACTGTGAACCCCGATATAAATGTGTGCAAAGTGGAGTTATATACAAAAAAATAGAAGGATGCAGACATTTAGATGCCCAAAATGACCCCACCCATGCATGGGTTAAAAGCCAAAAGGAAAAGAATAGCTATAAGGCTTGAACAAAAACAAAGAAAAGCGATAAAATGTGAAACTACTAAACTTTAATTCATTTGCTTGGTAAAAATGTTAGTTGTTCAAGTTGTTTGCAATAACTTGGCTTCTTGCACTTCTCCTGGGCGATTTGTGCTTTCAGTAAATTGTTTTGAGACTTTTGACTTCTTAGTAGGTTGCACGTCACCTTTTTTCAATTGAGCAAACTTTTAGATAATATTTCCCTTTAGTTGATGCAGCTCTCTCAGAAACACTCAAGTTGAAGCATAGTCATGCTTTATTTCATAATTCATTACTATGAAAAGTAAAGCTGACCAACCTTACAGTCTCTGGTATCTAATATAACATATAGCAAATAGAACTGTTGAACAATAATTATCACAGCATATATAATGTCTTACTGTAGCACTTAGAAAAAAAAAAAGACTGCTTACATTGTCATCAAATCCATCAAGAAGATAATGATAGTATTCATAGGAACCATCAATTAAAGCAGTAAATCCTCCGGAAACTGCAAGTTGATGCAAGAAATATCATCATTCTGTCAAGAACTCATTGGGAAAAGTCAATCTCAGTCTCATTGCATTAGCGAAGAGTTAAGCTATTAGAAGACTAACCACCACTGCTTGGGATTTCAGTGTGGACGTCCTGAAGTAATGAGGTACCTGTACGGTTGTCACCAAGAGAATACGGCACATTTCACATTTTGATAGTTTTCTTCAAGAAAATATAAGTTTTCTTCGAAAGAGAAAGGCATAAAAATAACAAAGGTCAACATACAATATAAGAAGATTTATGATAAGTATCAAGTACCATCCGTAAATGAATTGCTCATATTTTCTTTTGTGCCAAAAATGAGTGCATTAGCAATGCGCAATAAAGGGCGGTCCAATGGCAATCCCAATCTCAAGTGTAGGGATTTTCTAATTTGACCTGAATAGAATATATAACACAACTTAATCACAAATCTACGACAATTTAAATGATTATATATTTGTATTTGTCTTTAGGCTTTAAATGATAAGAACAAGGGAGAATTTTAAAACTTGGCAAAATTTTTGGTTCAACTTGTTTAATATCTTACCTTGCTTTTCTTCTGTCTCCCCATACTTGAGATCATATATTGTAGTTACTGGAATCAAAAGCACAGGAGGTCGGAAGTGGTAAGGAGAGAGCTGAAAGCATCATCAAGAACAAATCTATAAACTGGAAATTAAGTATGAATCTTTTTTAAAGAAACAAGACCACCTATTTTCATGAATACAAAATGTTCAAGCTTTTGTAGCATAAGCCAATATATAAAATGACTATACAATTTACTATAATGCCTAGTAAGATACAAGACCCTTAGACCTCATTTGGTATTGTTGCCCTTTTTTTGGTTTTTAGAATAGGATTCAAAAATGGAGTGCGGCAGACGGTGAATTGCCTGCAATCCTTCCATCCAAGGTGGTTTTAGCTGTAGTGCATAGCAAGCTAACCAACAATGACAAGAGTGAAAATCCACCCACTAGCATATCCAATTATATAGAATTTTTGTTCCAAAAAATAAAAGAATGTAACAATGTTAAACAAGACATTCATTAGTGATTAATGAACATATAGGCTTATGAAGAAAAAGTATAGAAGGATGCTACTAGAAACAGCCAACTAGATAATCTAACCCTATTTAAATATCCACAGATGCTTTTTCAGCCCATGAGAAACTTGAGAATCTTTAATAACTCTCTATGGGGGGTAGAATAAAGAAAATTAGTTAATGTTAGTTCGTGGTCTTCAGCCCGACTCACCCATGGTGTGGCAGGACAAAATTTGGAGAGAAACCAATGGGAGATCTTTTAGCTGTTTGTAGTATAGTTTGGTTTGACACATTTATGCCCTTTTTATGAGTTTTCACAGTACGAGAACATTGGGCGTAAAATAGTGCTGGGATTTTCTGAGAGACCAACAGCTTTTACACTCCCTTTTTTTTATAATTAAATTTCCACTCTGTTTTTGCCCACAGCTGTAAGCTTCAAAGCAGAATCAGGTAAGTTGTTTGTGCGACTTCAATTTTTTTCCTCTCTGTCCTGATACTATTTGGGTATTTCTCACCCTAAAACAAACTAGACTTTTCTGCACACATCAAAATAGATAATATGAAGCCATAATTTTGAAACTATATTGTAGAAGCTACAGATGTCAAACTGCTTGGTTTCAGCAGCTATTAATATCGAAGAGAAAATTAAAATAGGTTATTTCAACCCCCTTTATACTTGTAAACTGATACAACTAAATAAATTCTATGATCGTGGTAGAAAAGCCCACTGGTATTTTCATATAATCTACAGTAGAACAATCCCAAGCTACATTTGAAGAAATTGGCAAAAACCAAATTCTACCAAGGTACATCTGAAGAAATTGGCAAAACCAAATTCTGACACACTTGGTGGTATTCTTAGCAAGTTTCCTTGCAATGTAATCCCAAGAAAAAAAAAAAAAAAAAGGCCCACTTTAAATTCCCAAAAGAAGTATATAAGAAAATAAAAAAAAAAACAAAGAAAAAATCCACTATAACTTCCATTTGTTGATATAGAAGACAGCACTTTGCAAAGAAATTGATGCTACAAACCCGAAAATGAAAATTATTTATTGTATTTCTTGAAATGGTTATCTACCTGAGGAGGTTGTGTCAAAAGTTCCGGAATGACGGCCATTTTTATAGCACTCAACTGATCAAGCAGTCCAGGCAAAATCAATCTAGAAACTGCAGCAGCAACTGGAAAATCTTCTGAAGCATAACAGAGTACATCTAACTTGAGGCTGATTACCATGAACCTGACTGGTTCTAATGCTGAAATGAAGCGTTCATTTCCAACTTTGTAGATGAGAACATTTCAAAAGGATACAAGACATATAGTTTTGTAAAATATGAATCTTCCAGCATACATTGGAAAACACAAGAAAAGATTCCTAAGAAGAGCAGTTTTGAAGTTACCAACAAAGCACTACCTGGAAAATACTCCACAACAGGGACACCATGTTTCCCGTCGTTTCTTGATTGATTAGACAGGACACTTACTTTAATGGCATCTGCATTCTAGCAGGTAAAACATTTAGAGAGTATATTCTGTAATCTGTAAATTAATGAAAGTATGCGCTTGTTCATGAAAAATGAGCAACAAAATAATCTGCTAAGAGCATGTATTAGTAGATATATAAAACTAAACAACAATGATATTGATTTAGAATGTAAAACATATTTTTAAGTGAAAGAATTAGCTATGAAACACAAAGAAGTAATACTTATACCAACAATCACTCAAAACACTGTACAATGAAATAGAAAAATCAATACCTTATATGATCTTAGATTTTAGCATATTAAGTATGCAATTGATGCACTTCAAATTTGCATTGGTCGTTAGGACATGCAGCGAACACATGATGGACACGTGAAGAGTGAATCGGAGGCTATAAGATGGAATGGACACATGTCTATGGAGTATGTGCCTAAAGTGTCAGATAGGGGCATGACACACCCATGGCAACATTTTACACGTGTCCATGTTACCAAAGTAGAACTTTATTTTCCCAAAATTATAGGCTCAAATAACCAACGTTGCTGCAGATTAGAGATTCAACTCTTTTCTTCACAAAAAAGATGAACAAATAAGAGTTGTGCAGTGATTTTCTTTCTACCTAATATAGCGTGCGATAAAGGAGACAACAAATTCTCTTCACATTTTGGTCTCTTTATCACAGCATCAAGATCAAATTTCAGTGCACTTTCTCCAAATAATGTCACAAAAATTCAAACATAACCACAAGCAACTTAAATTATAAAACATTCTCAGTAACAAAGTAACTGTAGCCAGCCGCTTCTAGCACTATACTTTATTATTTGGTTTATTATGTTCAACTTACCTCTCTTGCAGTTGATGATGATTTAGATTGCCTTCTCGGAAGAAAATATGAACAAGACAAAGCATGTGGAGAGGATTCCATGGTGCTCGCAGAATGCATCTGATTGGGGGAATACATGTTAAAATCCAACTCCTTACCACACAAAACAGTGGAACGGGGTGCTTCCTCAAAACTGGTATTCGGACCTTCAACTAGGAATGCAGTACAGGGATCGCTCAATTTGCTAGCAGTAGAATTTATTGCAGAAGAAAGCGCTGCTTTGATATCTAAAAATATATACAGTAATTAATCTTGTAAATCAAAAAGAGTATAAAAAACTGAGATAACTATGACGAAAGAAATATCCAAATAAGACGGCTTATAGGGAATAAGGAACTTTGAAAGCATGATAACCATTCCAAAGGGCCAAAATAAAATTCACTTTAGCCTCCATTGACCACTTACTGAATCTTGAGGTCAAAGTAGATATACAGTTAAGAATGATAAGGAAGGCTGTTGGATTAGACACTTGATGTTAATGATATATGTATAAACCACTAAGAAAGTCAGCAATACATAATTCAGATGGGATCAGCAAGGTGGGCGTTCCGTTCTGTACAACAAAACAGAACAAAAAGAGATAGAAGTGAAAAAATAACTATAATATATTGAAAACTCTATTAAGACATTCCTAAAAATCACTTAGAGTGCGTTTGGTTCAAGCTATGAAAGATTATTAGGAATGAAGGGATTCCCAAGGATTTGACTCCTACTCATCCTATTACTGAGAATGTAGCATTCCAATGTTTAGTTCATAGTCATATTATTTGAGATTACCAGGAATATAAGATTGATGTGTTTATTTCGGCAATTAATTTTAGCTAATGTTAGCAATAGCGTGAACACTTTTCCAAAAGAAGAAAAAGATTGTATAATATATTAATCACCAAATAGACAAAAACAAAAATAATCGATTAATATACCATTTTCTTTTCAACAATCAGGAGGAATTTGTTTTTAAGTTAAATCAAGAGAGAGAGAGAGAGAGAGAGAGAGAGAGAGAGAGAGAGAGAGAGAGAGTTTTTAGGTCAGCGACATGGAGAGACAGAGAGGGAGAACTTCGCTTAGAGAGAGTTGAGATTAGAGAGAGAAAGCATAGGTTAAAGAGAGCATGATTAAAGAAACACGGAGAAAGATAGAGAGATTAGTAGAAGAGACAGACATATGGGATTAGAGAGAGAAAGAGACAGACATATGGGTTTAGAGAGAGAGAGATGAGGTTAGAGAGTAAAAGGGAACAATGGGGCATGAACAACTTAGCAAATGGTCGGCGGGTGGGAAAAGGACAAAAAGAGTGGGTGGGATTAGAAATTCTATGATTAATCCAATCCATTAATATTAGAATACTCACTCTCTCTCAAAGAAATAAGATTAGTACTTTGGATTGATCTCATTTCTAAATGAACTCAATATTATCGATCAAATTACATGGTACATTTAACCAAACACCATCATATTTTTTATTCCTGTTGGATTACTATGAATCTTAAAAAGATAACACAAACCAAACGCACCCTTAATGTCGTCAAATACGTAAGCTGATATCGAGTGTAAGTTACATTTTCTACATTAATAATATTTCCCATAAACATTTGCTTAGAGTTTGAAATTCTAAACCAAAAACAAAAAGCAATATAGGATACTTATGAATGAATTTAGAAAAATAATTAAAAAAAAAACATTAAGCTATCCCTCTTTCATTCAATAAGGATGCCTCTAAAGAACATCTAAAAACCGTGAGTTACAGACATGATGAATGCCTCTAAAGAACATCTAACCAAGGTCTCCTAACATGATGCTTGTGCATCACTTTTCTTTGCATTACCACTGAACCTCAATGCACTTATGGAGATGAGACAATTAATAAGATTTCATAAACAAAAATTACAAAAGTTGTTAATAATTGGCTCATGGAGTGGAAAATGCCACAAGCCAGATTGCTCTTTTTAAACCTTCACTAATCTTATTGAAAAACAGATCTGTATATAATTAGTAGCTATCCATCCCATTGCTAAAAATTTCTAATGACTCCATGATTTTATTTTTAACTTTTCCTCACGATAAGGGGCAGGTGGAAGGGTACAATTTGAAGGATAAAAGTACTTTTATGCTATTAACAATAATTTACCATTGAAGGAAAAAAATTCTACACACATGCAGTAAAAATGATAAGTTGATCAGCTACTTATCTACAAATCTTGCATTTGTATATGCATTACATTTTTACATTTCAAAGTCCAAAACTAAGATATATTTATATATTTTGTTGTAATTGCATAGGATGGCAAAAAAAATTCACACCATTCTACGAGAGTAAACGGTTTCTAGTCTGGTCTCTGGACTTGAAGGTATGCCTAGTTCTTGTGCTGGTAACATGGAAAGGAACAAGGAGCAATATAATAGAAAGAAAGTATTATCTAAAAAGTACCTGATGTTTTGTTTAAAGGAAGATAGATAGGTAACTTGAAAGCCATATCACATCTGAGAAGACAACCTTTCTCCCATAAATATTTTTCAGGATTATCATCGTAGATAACATTAGATACTTCCACAATTTCTGCCCGTACAGAATCAGAGATAAAAAAGCGGATGTCACCAGTAACAGTATTAGCAGCTGCTCCAATCATATTATAATTTCCTTCATCGTTGAAAATGGATTTTCTTAATCTCCGAGAGGCCTCTATCGCCTTTCTAGCATTTTCCTCGTAGTTTTCACCATCAACAAATAATGCTCCGATAATATCAAATCCTTTCAACAGTAATGTCCTAATATCATCTATCAAAGAAGATGTAAAAAAAAGTTACATTAGTTCATCATTAAAGATAAGTAAACCAAAACATCCATTGACGGAATTATTAACCAGAAAATGAGAATGAACTCATGAAGTTCAAAAGAAGTTAGTTACAAGTACAAAAGATATATGAAAAGGGTTGAGCTGTTTAATGTTAAATTCAGAACGCAGCTAGCAATATTTTGTTTATTGAAAAGCTTCATTCAAGATATAATTGGGATAATCATCATTTGTAATTAATAGGAATAAAGAAAAAAAAAAAAAAAAAAAAAAAGCAAGCAACAATATGCCTTGATATAAGTTACAGATATATGAACTACGTAGTTTGTGATATGCAAATTAGAAGTTATATACAACATGCTGGGAAACAACTGGCTTATCAAATTTATTTCGATAGAGGAAAGAACAAATAGATGAATTAGAACCATACAATTACCTAATATGAGAAGGCGAATACACATATATACCTCTCTTTACATATTACTAATTTGTTAGCGTGAAGAGTGAAGACTAGTAAGTTGACATCTTATTTCATGTACAAATAGTAAGTTGAATCCTAAAAATTACAGAGGAGGTATACCAAGGAGTATGGTTTGGAACAATTGAGATTAAGGTGTTGGTACAAGCATGGAGAGCATACAAGGATACATGGAGATCTCTTAACAAGTTACAGAGATTAATGTAAAACAAGTAAATTAAAGTAAAACAACTAAAACTGTGAGTATGGGTTTTATACTAAAGGTCAAGATAGTTAGATAAGGTATGAGGTAAATATTCATGAATGAAGTAAAATACAACAAACAAATAATATGGCACCTCACAATATACCAAACAGGTATAATATTCATAATTATTGACAGATTTAACTATTAACTACATGCAGACTTCTAAAACTTCCATTTCCTTTTCCTTTCCAATTTGAAGAGAACAAGTCAAAGCATATGATAGCGTATAAGAGACTGATAAAAAGTTCTGGGTGCATCTAGAGCAACTTCACTAATAACAATAGTCAGTTGTAGCAGCAAATTGTCCTTTTCATTTCATCACTTCCCTTTTCGCTGTCCTTCTTTTTTCTTTTCCTCTACTGAGAATGGGTTCTTTTGTTTCATGTAGATAAAGATACATAGCATCTTAAGCCAGCACATGATTGGATCTATAGCAGTTGTAAGCTTGCAACAATGCAGTGTGTTTAGAGGGGTGAAAAAACAATCGCTAAATTAGCCTCAACAGTAGAAAAGGAAGGAGGAGAAGAAAGAAACGAGGGTGGTGCACAACTGGCAAGCTGATGGCAGCCTCGCAACACGTGACTATCGCACAATGGCACAGAGATGGCACTCAAGCATTAAGTTGATTTTTTTACCTAACGAAAGCATCAATACAAGAATATCCACTGAATGTTATAAGCAATGTTCTAAATGGTGCCTGTGGCAGCACCATGCCAAACATTGCTGCAACCTCAAAACGCCAGTAAGTCAACCACTACATGCTAAATCTATAAGCGGGCCTTATAACTAGGTTAGCGGATCTTGTCGGCTATGATAATGGGTTTGTTGGCTGATAAGGCATCAAGACCATCAATTAGAAAAAGAAAACTATAGTTGCTCGATGTGAGGGCATCGGCAGGTGCTTCATCACCCATTAGAGGCTGCAATCGCCATGGAAAGTTCATCAGCAAAATTTCGACCATTCATCAGGAACATTAACCGCCAGTAGTGAACGCCCAAAGCAGGCGAGTCGATTTTCATTTCTTTACCTTCCTTTTTTTTTCCCCTTTCATTCTTATCCGTAGCTCATGACAGCTGCACTCCAGTCAATTGGTTATATGCAAGTCCTGGTTGAATTCATTACCTCAATCGAGTCATAACCAGAGTTGTGCATGAGAGATTTACTATTCCCTATGCAGAGATTTTAGTCCAAGTTGGCTAAAAAAACTATTCAATATGCACAGATGCTAGTCCATGTCGGCTTAAAAGAACAAACAAGCACAAAAAAGACCTAACGGGAAACTAGAAAAGCCTTCTTTTTTTCTTTTTTTTTGATAATATAAACATAGGGCGATTCCCTGATGTAAAGCTAGAAGGTGTTTCCTCATTTTTTTTATTTTTTTCTTATTATGATCATTTCTACATTTGTCTACAAGTCCTAAAATTTCCGCATATCTTTCGCAATGATCAGGACCAAGTCCTACAGAATAGTTAATCACATCCTACAAACAAATAGAGTCACACAATTTCATTTTTTTCCTTTTTCCTCCTTAGCTCCTTGTGAGCATAGAATCCTCGCATTCAATATCATCTGTGCACAAAAATACAATTCTTGTAATCAAGCACTATTATGTACTCTGCAATGAGAAACTAAAGAAAAATGCATAATTTTTCATTTCCTACACTGTACTAATTTATTTTTCTAAGACACCACTAAACTAGATAATTTTGTCAAACTCAACCATTGTAGATTTGTACATACAATATATCTATAATTTTAGACAGAACTGCCAAAAGTGTATCTAAAAATAATGTGAAAATAGTATGATTTTTAGTGAATCTATTTAGGAGTCTCATTTTTGCTGTTTTTCCGTCTAATCTAATCAACGGTTGCTAAATAGAGTTGTTAGTTTCTGTTTAATACAGCAGATTAGTAGATAATAGAATAGAAGTAGATTAAAAAAAAAAAAACAAAACAAAAACAAGTAAATAGCACTGGATGGCAAAGAAAAATAAAGCTACGAGTATGGTGTAGAGATCGATAATAAAAAAAATTAAAGAAAAAAACACAATGGTAGCACTTAAAGTACAGTAAGTATAGAATGGTGTAATTGAGAGGCGAAGAGAATAAGGGAGACCTGATTCACGGGCAAAGTCGGGGGAGAAGGGATCTGCCGCGGCGGGCGTGGGAAGGAGGGTGTGGAGGCAGCGGAAGGAGGCAGCGATTGTGAGAGGGGGGAGGAAGAGAGGGGATCCGACCAGCCATCGGAGGAGGCCCGGCTGCGGCCGCGGGTCGACGGAGGAGGAGGAGGAGGAAGTAGTTAGGAGGAGCGTCTTCTTGGGAAACAGCACCCGAACGCACTTTTGACCCTGCTGCTCGCCCTCCATCGCACGCCGATTCCGTCGGAGATCCGCGCCGCCCGCCGCGTTTCTGCAATCTCTCGTTCTGCGTCGCCTGTCGTCCAGCCTGGAGCGGTTCTCAGCTTACCAGGCCGGGTTTTTGCACACTAAAATAAAGGAGAATTTTAGAAATTTCTCCATATTTTAGCATACTATTTTTTTTTTTTTTTTTTTTTTGTTAAAAAAAAAAAAAAAAAAAAAAAAAAAAAAAAAAAAAAAAAACTTAATTACATAAAATTTTCCTGTAATATTTCGTTTTTTCACTTTGCCCTCTTATTTTTTAAAAGTTTATATTTTGTCCCCTCGTAATTACCGAATTGTCTTTAAGGGACAACGACGTTAACGGAAGAAGTAAATTGACGAAAATGCCCTTATCTTATATTGGAGATAATGAATTTTAGCTTATTTCCCGTCATTTTTGAAGAGTATTTAGGAATTATCTAATAATATTTTTAAAAAAATTAACTGTTCACTCACGGAATGGTGACGGCGGGGGTAAATGCATATTTCGGTAATTACAATGAGGCAAAATATAGGCTTTTAAAAGACAGGGGGGCAAAGTAAAAAAGCGGGATATTACAGGAAAGGTTTTCTGTTATTTAGCCAAAAAAAAATTTATTTTAGAATTAAATTTTTCAAATTTTATTTATAAAAATAAATCTAAGATAAACAGTCAGTATAAAAATAGTAAATCATTCTCCGCTTTTAGGGTGCGTTTGGTTCACGTTACGTAACATTACAAGTTATTTCGATATAACCATCTATCTAAAATTTAATTCTTAATCAAATTACTGCTGATTATACATTATCTCGCTTGATTAAGTGTAACAATATAATGTTGGATTATATTGTATATAGAATTATTATATTTGATTCATTTTCGAAGTAATTTTGCACTATTTATAATGCTCTATTATCAACTAGATTACAAATTAGATTAACCAAATACCGTAATTCTAATAGGATGATATATAATATTGACAATATAACTTGAATCAAACACGCTCTAGAGTAAATTAACTATCAGTGAATATGAAATATAGACAGTAAAATATATAGGATATATATATATATATATATATATATAGAGTTCGACTACTATATTATTAATAATATCAAGTTATTGGTGCTATCAATTTTTCTATCCTTAGTTCAATTCCTTTGATCATTTTTACCTGTTAGATTTTACTATTTTCCCAAACACCTATTAAACTCAAGGAGCCTACTATCATCTCAACCACACATCTTTTAATTTAAGGATTAAAAACTTAATAGCGCTAATGACTTTGTACTATTAATAGTATTCCAACCTATATATATATATATATATATATAGAGAGAGAGAGAGAGAGAGAAAGAGAGAGAGAGAGTACTA
Organism: Tillandsia leiboldiana; assembly: GCA_029204045.2. Taxonomy (NCBI): domain Eukaryota; kingdom Viridiplantae; phylum Streptophyta; class Magnoliopsida; order Poales; family Bromeliaceae; genus Tillandsia; species Tillandsia leiboldiana. Next base: position 34,084,566 of record CM055073.1, on the reverse strand, counting down.
ATTTTTTTATCGTTAGATCAATCTCTTTAATTATTTACACCCCTTGGATTATACTATTCAACCAATCATCTACTAAATCCTAGAGAATCACTATCATCCTAACCGCACATTCCTTAATCCAATGGCTAAAAAACTTAACAACACCAATAACTTGATGCTATCGATAACATAGTAGCCTAGTTCTCTCTCTCTCTCTCAACACACACACACACACACACACACACATATATATATATATATATATATATATATATATATATATATGCTACTATGTTATTGATAGCATCAAATCATTTGTGCTATACTATTGATAGCACTAAATCATTTGTGGTATTAGATTTTTGACCATTGGATGAGCAGATGTGGTTATGATGATAGTGGGTCCATTGGGTTTAGTGGATGGTTGGGGAATAGTATGATATAAGGGGTAGATCTAATGGTGAAAAATTTGATACCACCAAGTATTTTGTGCTATTGATAGTATAGTAGTCGGACTATATATATATATATATATATATATATATATATATATATATATATATATATATATATATATATATATCGTATGTACAAAGCATAAATTGCTGCAAGAGCATTGCATTCATTTGTTAATTAGTTATTTACTATTATTCATGACTAAATATAGTATGGGCCATTCATATTAGACGGTTTTAGGTGGCCGAGCGTGCTCATGTTATGGTAATATGTACGACCTTCCAATGGAGATAGGTGATAGGACTGTGTCGGTAATTGGCTGGTGGCAAGCTGAGAATAGGGTTCGATGTAGTGGTGACTGGTGAGAATATAATGGCTCAAGCCTATACAACGATTAGCTGCTGAGGCCGAGTCGTGACATCCTAAGGACTAGGACAAGAGGAACTTGAGAACCGAGAACCGAGAACGTAAGAGCCTGCGTTTGGTGGTTATGGTGTCCACGTCACATGCAGTAGATACTAATCGAGTGTGGTTGTGTTACCCACTTAGCAATGGTGGCAAAAGATCGAGACAAGGTTTCGACAATCAAGAATAGCTCGATAGATCCAGTGTTTCTAGATGTGGTTCTAGTGCATTGGTAGTAATATTAATTACGTGAGAAATACTACTATACTATTTTTTTTTTTTTTTTTTTAGTTATTGTTCATTTATACATGTTTAACGGTTTAAAATTAATTAGTTTTAAGTTGTGACAGGTAATAATAAGTCACTTTGAGGAAGGTATCAGTTATCAGTACCTAAAATAGAATTATTTTGTTATTTTAATTCAGTGATAATTAAGTAATTTTATTTTTATTTTGAGAATTTTTATTTTTGTAAATATTATAAATTTTAAAGATTTCAATTTAGTACGAATTTTTATTTTTGAAAAGATTATAAATTTTAAATATTCTAATTTAGTTATGGTCTTAAATGTTAATATTTTAACGGTCTTTATTTAATATATTTTAAATAATTTTAATTATAGGAAACTATATTAAAATTTAGATTATTTTTAGGAATTAAAATTTAGGAACCTATTAATTTTTTATTTTAAAAAAAAAAATAATAAAAAAATTTAGATTACTTTTTTTATTTAATTTGCTAGTTATTTTTATTTCTAATTTGAATGCTGAAATTTTTAAAATTTTACCAAATAGTAAAAAAATTAATCTGATGGATAAGGTGCGTAGTATTATCTCAATTTTTTAATTTTTGAATAATTTATTGATCAACAATCTCTTTTATTTCATTAAACTATACTAAAACTCTTTAAATTAATGCCTAAATTATAATTCTAAAATTTTTTAATTTAAACTTTTAAAATTAATGACTAAATTGCAAGTCTAAAACTCTTTAAATTAATGCCTAAATTGTAATTCTAATTTTTTTTAAATTAAACTCTTTAAATTAATGACTAAATAGTAATTCTAAAACTCTTTAAATTAATGCTTAAATTATAATTCTAAAATTTTTTATTTTAAACTTTTTAAATTAATGCATAAATTGTAATTCTAAAACTCTTTAAATTAATATCTAAATTGTAATTCTAAAACTCTTTAAATTAAACTCTTTAAATTAATGTCTAAATTGTAATTCAAAAATATTTAAAATTAAATTAGTGCAAAATTAATATCTAAATTTGTGAAAAGTATATGAATCAAAACTTTCATTATATGTTTAATTTAGAAATTTATACATTTTCAAATTTTTTAGAATAGTGATACAAAATTAATTTCTAAATTAAAGGAGATCTAAAATTCTTTATACATATTAAATATGTTGAATTTGATTATAAACCTACGTTCAATTTTTTTAAAAAATATTGATATAAATTAATGACTAAAATGTAAATCTAATGCTCCCTAAATTAATGTTTAAATTGTAATTCTAAAACTCTTTAAATTAATGCCTAAATTCTAATTCTAAAATTTTTTAAATTAATGCATAAATTGTAATTCAAAAACTTTTTAAATTAAACTACTTAAATTATTGCAAAATTAATTGCTAAATTAACGGAAGGTATTTTAATTAATATTTTTTTTTTAATTTTGTGATGTTTAATTATGAAATTGCTCATGAAGTTACCTATTAACCAGTTAATAAATAAAATTATATTTTTATCTTTTGTCAATCAACAGTTAATTTTTTTTTTTATATAAAAAAAAAATACCAGAGTATTTCTCTAATTATGTAGACGATTTTTAGGGGCGAAATATATACTACCAAAGTAAAAACAAAAAAAAAAAAAAAAAAAAAAAAAGGAGGGGGGAGTAACTATCCAAAATTCATAAATATCTTCCTACCATTGTGGCCACTTTATTTTACTGCCTTGTGCATTATATTCTAGCAGTTTTAGTGTAGTTCTATAAACAATTTTCGTGAGAAAAATGAAGATTAGAAACCGCCTGCTGTAGGAATGAGATAAAAATTATGTTTTTCTAACTACAGTAACAATTTTCTTTGATATTTCAAAATTTCATATATATTTAATTATACGAATATTTCTCCAAATTTTTTTAAATATATATATATATCCCCCAATTTAAAATTTAAAATTTCATATATGTTTACTTTCGATACAATATCCCCCAATTTTTTTATTTTTTATTTTTTTTAAAAAAATGTATACATAAGAATTTTATACTTTAAAATGTATAGGTATAATTATTGATATTTTACGATCCTGGCAAATTTAATCCAAATACCAAACTAGTTGGCATGATCATATTCTTTCTTACACAATGTTTGCCAATTTACAACAGCAGAATCACTAAAATTGCATGGAAAATACTAACCGAAATTAAACGAAATTAAACAAGAGGGATTTGAAAAAACAGTTAAAAATTTTGCAAGAAGGAAGACTGTACATTAGACTACAAATCTCAAAATTGTGCTACAAACAGATTTTGTTGGAGCCTTCATATACAAAGGCAACCCCCTTCCTAGTCCAAGTAGTCCACCAATTTGACCTTAATAAGAAAAATCTTTACTAAGGTGAGTAGTTACTTCTGACTACATTTCAAAGTTACATTATCTTCAAAATTCGACAGACGAATTGGGAAAAACGTCCGCAGAAATGACAATCCTTTTCGAATCCAAATGATGCCGCTGAATCTGCAAAGGATTCTTGATATATGATTGCTCTGGTACACGAAATCAATCAATCCCAGTATGCCGGCATGGAACCTGGAAAGGAAAAGAAAGTTACGAACAAACCAATAAAGAGTACAAATTAAGCACCAGTAACGTACGTAGCTAACCACAGCAAAATAGTCGCGACATAGCCTATTTTTGATGTTTGAAACAATTTAATACATATCGAGGCAACAGTGTGCATAAAACGTTTCGGTTGCATGTGAATTATTAGATTAGCGTTCTTCAGTAGCGTAAGCTTTTGAGGGAAATGGTTATTCCATATGGCATCGGAGCAGGAGATCATGAGTCTAGATCTCTTCAAAGGTCTTCAAGCCAATCTCTAAGAGTGTTAATGTAACTGGTTATTCAACAAGGCATGTGAATATAAAGTATTTAAAATACTATTTTCTAGGTGCTTAGGTTTTTAGAGAGATGTCATTTAACAGGTAGATTGTATTTGAAGAATCAAAATGATTCTGAAACTGGCTTCTCATAGATAGTAGAATTTCACATGTTAGAGGTCAGAGGGAGGGCTGTTGATAAGATCTTAAAAACCATCATTTTCTTAGCGACTGTAAGCTTTCGGAAAAAATAGTTATTTGTCGAACCCCACCTGGCCCATCCAGAATCTAATTTAAAGCTGCACAAACTTAACTCAAGTTTCACATCACAGGCTTAATAAAAATGGTTTCAAGTCCAAAAGTTTGGAGAAGTATTGGAGTAAAAATACTAAAACACTATTGCCCAGTGGCTAAAGATTGTACAGAAAAATGATTATTTCTGCCCATCTAAAATTAATAAGCACATTTATACTGAATATAAATGAAAACCCGGCATAATAACTCTCCAACTGAAATTGGATTGACCTATTAACACAGCAGGGGAGGCAACAATATTGCCACAGTTAGTGCTTGTTTTCATCCATGAGGGATACAATCAACAAGAAATAAAGTTAAAAAAACTAAAAAAAAAGAATCAATAGATAGCGCGAGGGAGAGCAAAACACAAAAATGAAATAGAAACAAAAAATCCAACTATAGAGAAAGTACCTTTTAAATGGACTGCTTTGGAGCCTTCCAACAGAGGAACTTTGAGCTAAACCTCGAATCTTTGCTTGATCTGTACAGAAAAGAAAACTTCTAAATGTTAAAAACAGCAATATTCAAATATCGCTGACAGTTGTCCACGAATAACTTGTACATTATGAAAAATACCATAGGACAAGGGGAAATATGGTCATACATAGGACATGGGTAGCATGCAGAACATGTGATTTGTCATATGCATACCAGATAATCGCATTAAAAACCATATAATTGCTCAGATTTCAAAATCAAGGGGCAGAGGCTAGACTACAAATGATACCTACAGTAGAGAGCAGATGATAGCAATTATATATAACCATATTTTAAAGTAACAGCAACAGTAATCAGATAACTTACAAAGTCTCTTCTCTTGAACTGTAGGTAAATTGTGAATCCGATCGGGAGCCTTGGTTGTAAGGATCATATGGGCAGAAGTATGTCTCGAAAGCTGACTTCTTACTTATTGACAAATCCATTTTGTTATGTGGCTGCATCCTTAAACAAATCATATGAGCAGCATCAGCTGAAAAGAATCTTCTTTGCAGCTTCAGCGTCTTAGCTAAACAGCTCGGTTGAAGCTCAGGTTCTTGAACACCAATACATTCAATCCCTTCACCTTTACCCTTTGGAGAATCATTTTCAGCAGTGACTGCTTTTTTGTCACGAAAGAAATTTGGATCGTTAATTGGCTCGGCACCGTTAGATGAATAGAATTTGAAGGATGGTTCTCTTTTTGAAGATCTCTCGGTCTTGTCTCCATCAGTCATCGCAGAATCTGATAGTTCTTGCTTCCGACCAGAACAGCTTAGCAATCTGAATGATTGCCTCTTCACTCTGGCATCTTTTCTTAGTAGTGCTGGTACAAGTTTAAGTCTTGTCTCTACATTGCAACCGAGCAAATGCTGAAGTGAACTTGCGATTTGGTTCTGTAGTTGCTCGGCACTGGATAGATGATCAGGGTGACTGAATCCCACCTCAGCTATTGCCAGATCTGAAATTTTGATGCTTTGTAAGATTAAAATTAAAACTTGGCATATACAAATACAAAAGATTTAGTTGAACTCTAAATATTAAAGAGTAGGTACTCGAAGGTTAAAGGCTTAAGGCTATTTTTGAACATTGGATTCACAACTACGATATCAAGATAAAACAAAAGGTCAACAGCCGATGCAAATTAGTGCATTTAAAATCACCTAGATTGAATGTTGAGAGTGCTACAATTAGAAAAGCACAAGTCACATTACATAGATATTTAAACAAAGGGAAAAGACTTAACACTGAAGCCTGCATGAAACTGCACAAGCATAACACAGCCAAAGGAATTAGCTACCAGTCTCACTAAGCCAAGTCAGGACTTAGGAGGGGGAGAAAAACTGCCGTGGCGTTAATCCATTGAATCTTGGTTTAAGGGAACCACCCAATTACCACCAGTAGGTCAGCAGTTTTTAGGTAAGCATATGTACTAATATACTCTTGCAAAGTAATCTAGTTGCATATGATATTCCAGCAAAATCTGAATCTTCATATGTCCACTTCAGAAGTAGAATTTCTTACATACAGAATTAGTTTTGTATACTTACAATAGAATGCTCTTTGAATAACTTTATCTAATACAACATCAAGTTTTCTCAGTGAATTGGATGACCTTCCAATAGAATATAAGGATACTTTTGTTACAAAACTGCATTTTTTATTCAGATTTACAATAGATAACTTTGCGGTGATATATATAAGCCTATAAAGCAAATTACATTGAAGGATTGTTAACTAAAACACACAAACATAGATGTTAACCACCTTCAGTCACGTGGAGTGACAACAAGCATCCTTCTTTCCGGAGAAAACTTCTTAACGGCTTTGTCTGGCATTTGTTTACAGCTTTCCGCCAGATGTTCTCCAGTTTTAGCCTTACGCAATGCCTCTCTGTGCAGTTGGATTTATTGTGGTTACATGCATAACAAACAGTGCTGTCCAAATTCTTCCTTGATGCCCACTCATCTGCATTTTGACAAGAAAGGTATAATAAGGTTATAAACACATCAATGCCTTCATTGTTAACTCTAATGGAAAAACTCATTAATGCCTTCATGGGTAGCTCTACTCTCTCTCTCTCACGCGCACACGCATGCACACAAGCGTGCTCATACAGATACACAACTTGTACTAAATTTAATAATAAGAACAGTAACACCTATTACCTCTCAAATAGGCCGCTCTAGGATACCCATGCGGGTCATTCATTTCCATCAGAGGAGAATATTCTGAATTGCTAAACTGCAGAAGGGCAACAGTAAGCCATGTTGCCTGATTTTTTGATGTTCTTAAATGTTTTTCAGCTTCAGACAGCATTTTTAGTGCATGCCTCAGTTTGTGCATTCCAACCTCTGCTACTGCATGAAGAAATCAACAGATAAGACAACCAAATAGAAAAATAAAATACAAAAGGAAGCATACAAGCAGATACCAGAAAAGTGGAGCAATCAGTTGCATGCATGAATAGCGTACTATAGATAGTTTTCTAATCCAAGATGCTAGAGAACCAGAAGTTTCAACGCATATTTGAAACAAAATATGTAAAACAATTAAGTTGCTTATTATTTGAGAAAGAATTTGCCGAGTTGAATCATAGATGAAGAATAGGTGAAAATTTTGGTAGTCGATTTAGTTGTGAAACCTTATCAACCTATTATTGAACTAACACAGTTCAAGTTTATTGCTGACTATTAATTAATTAATTTCAACCACGGCTTGATGGTTCATCAAGCAATCATAGTATCAACCACTACAAGAAAATTTTATTATAAGGAAACTTTTTACACAACGCTTGTAGAAAGCATCCCTAAGTGTCCATATTTTAATTTTCCAATGCTCTAAAGCGTTAAAAAATTTGAAAAATTCTGACTATTTAAAGTATCGGAATATATTTCACCAACGCATGGTATAAGTGTTGTTATAAGCTTTTGTCGACACTTTCAAATGTGACGGCAGACTATTTTGGGATGCTTTTAAGCATCGTTAATTACCTTAAAAAGCATCCTTAAATGTTATTTTTCTTGTAGTGAACATACAAAGCTGGAGGTGTGTACAGATGGTTTCCAATTTGTGCATGCCAATCTGATGGTCTGAAATGATATCAGCTGTCCAGACTGCATCATCTACATTTACAGGTATGGATACCGGATCAAGTTAGAAAAGGGCACTTTCAGATGGGTACTAATGGTTTTTCTCTAGGGATTCTTATGACAGCAAGAAATGCCGAAAATTCTGTATTTTTTTAGCGTTTTTGATGCTTTGAGGCTATGGTTTTGAGAGATTTTTATACTCTTCCATGATTCTATTAGAATCTTTTCCTCGCCTCTGCCTGTTGACAAAGGCTTTAAGCCAATCCACATAAATCTATGTGCACTTTACTGTTCTCTCTCTCTCTCTCTTGTTTCGCTTCCATGTCTTTCTTTGTTGTCCGACCTTGTCGCAGCCGAAGGAAAGACCATATATATTAGGTCATTAATTTGAAATCAGAAATGTGTGATCAAATATCCAAACAATTCATAAAGAAGGGTAGCATACACTAACATGGATTATGGAATTAACAAGTTATAGACACTATATTGATACTTGTGACCAGACCGATTTATGGTTGTCTAGAATGACGCACTAGGAATTAGAAAAAGAACTGAAAGAGATACACTAGTGAGAAATCAAGCACCAGTGTGCTAATTATGTCTATATCAGCAATTCTAAATGTTAAATATAAAAATATTTAAACACTGCTCTCTACTACCTTAAGCTTTTAGAATACAACGGTTGTTTCATATAATTTCACATGGTATCAGAGCATGAGGTTCTGAGTTCGAGTTATGCCAGGCTCCTAGCATTATTGATTTCTTTCCATTTAATTCAAGTCCAAGTCATGGGTCTAACAAAAAGTCTCGAGCCCAGACGTGAGGGAGAGTGTTAAATATAAAAAAATTTAAACATCGTTTTGTACTAGCTTAAGCTTTTGGAGAAAACGGTTGTTTTATATAATTTAACACTAACTATAAAAATAATAACATACGGGCATGTCTTCCAAAAAAGTTTTTGCCAACTTCAGAGAGTCCAGATTGACATCGCCCTGCCAAAATGTCCATGATAAGATTTGCTAGCTGAGATACTAACTGAAGAGGATCAATTCTCGTTCCCATAAGCTCCCTAGCCTTTCTTACTGTATTAGCAGTATCCGAAGATAGTGCTAGGTCTAGCAACTCGATCAGCTCATCATCAGAAACAGATCCTATCTGCACAAAAGTATATTAAAAAAACAGGATGAAAGGCTTTGACTCCTATTTATTCTTTACGAAGAATAAATGCAACTTGATTAGTAACTCAAGCCTACGAATGATAAATACATAGAAATTCGAATATCTTGTAAAATTTGATTTGGTCCATATTTACCCCTTGAAATTGCAGTTTCCAACCCAAATATGCCACTATCTTAAGAAGGGATTCATTCTATTCAAAGGGAAGAAAACTTCGTCAAAGCGGGTGTTTTTTGGTACAAACAAGACTATAGATATGCAATAAACTAACTTTTTGGAGTGAACATAAGAAAATTTAGATTATGCAAGAATATATGTGTACATAGATAATTTTGCAGGGTTGAATATGTTATACATCACAGGGATATATGCAACATGAATGACAATTCTAACTGAATGTCTTCCCAGGATGACTAACAATAACTACTCACAAGCTCATGTGCAAGAGATACTGTGATTCTTTTCCCGAGCAAACCAAGCTGGTCAAGCATTGTCTCTGCATCTCGAAGAGAACCATTAGATATAGAGGCAACGAAGTGCAAACCATCATTGTCAAACTCCAATCCTTCATCTATACATATTCTTTGCAACCTATAGACAATATCAGCAACCTTTATCTTTGGAAAATGATACTTTTGGCAATGTGACAAAGGACTACGTGGAACCTCTTCAAGGTCAGAAGTGATCATGATGTACACAACATGTCTAGAAAGTTCATCGATACTTTTTAAGATAGCTGACCATGCCTCGTCTCGCAAAATTTGGCATTCATCAATAATGAACACCTTAAAGCGCGAGGAATATGGAGCAAGAGAAGCACTTTTCAGAAGAGCTCTAACCCTCTCCATGCGATCTATTTTAGCAGCATCGAGCTCTTTCACATCTCTGCTCCTTCCAGAAAACTGAAACACGCATTCCTTACACAGCCCACATGGCCTGTGTTCCTCAGGAGAAACGCAATTCAAGGCAGCGGCAAAAATACGTGCGGTTGATGTCTTTCCTGTACCACGAGGACCATGAAACAGATACATTGGAGCAACCTTTCCTTTGCATATGGCATATAGAAGGGATTGAGCTACTACATTAAGCCCAACCAACTCATTGAAAGATCTTGGCCTGAATTTCTGGCTTAAACTTCGCGGGGTTTCTTGGTACGGAGAAGCAGCTTTTGCAAAAGCAGTCTCAGTCCCCTCAGCAGATAACAAAGGCTGTTCCTGGCAGTCACTATCTGAATAAGGATTTGAGACATGGTATTTCGGTGTTCCCGACCAGCAGTAACTTAATCCACAGCCGCTAAAGTTAGATCCGACAACATCATTAGATTTTACTCGAGTGTCTTCAGTTCCAAGCCCCAAAGTGCTTCCCCTTGAGCCAATTGTGCGCGCTTCACTGATTGACATGCACGGGCTCCCAACACGGCTCATTGCAACAGATGTTTTCCTGATATTGCTATGCCCTGGTTTCCTAACAAATGTTTCATTGGTGCTCTCCGGCAACTCAAATTCAGGATTTTTAGAAGAATTCACTTCCTCCTCCACAGGGCTTACAAATTGGCGGCCGCAATTGGAATCCAAGGATTTGCGTGGACGATCCTGGCGTACTCTGTGAACTAGTTTAGTTCGTGTTGTGTTCAAGCCTCTGATCTTGACCATAGAAGGTTTTCTATATGAATTGTTCCAAGGGTTGTGCACTCTAGAACTATGATCCAATTCCATGTTACTTTCATGGTTCCCTATTTGTTCATTCAAATTATAATTTGCCGATTTGCTCAGCTCCAATACGACACCACTGCTAGAATGAGTCTCCCAGATCATATTTTCTGTAGTTGTAGCATACTTGCCCAACGAATTAGTAGCCGGGTCCCTTAGCGACCGGACTCTCTTGAGAGCGACTAGAGTTTTCGAGAGAGGAATGTCCACAGAATTCCGCCTCGCGTCCGACATTCTTCCAAACAATGCGATACCTTTTATTGCCGCTTACGAAAAGTTATATCTTTTCTTTGCATTCGGCCGCATTGGGTCCATCATCAAAAGCCTATAGGAGGAGAGAGAGATAGAGAGAGAGAGAGAGAGAGAGAAAGGTATTTAAAAATGTAAACATTTTGCTGCCAGGTAGAAGTACATAGTATAGGTGAAGTATTTTGTGGGTAAGATCTACATGCAGTCCAAGAAATTTCTTTCATGGTAAAATCCAATTGTGGAGATCACTCAAGGAAAATGTACTTTTGTATGATCACCTTACATAAAAGTCTATGAGAAACATTTAGCATTTTTCAAAATATCATTGTTGTCAAGATTTAAACAGAGCTGGCTGATATTCCTTGTTATGGCATAGAAACAAAGACAGAACAAATTTAAACTCTGCTAGCTTGCTAGCTAACTAACTTCCATTTAGAGAAATAACATAAATAATTCCAAAATCTTTCTCATGTCCTCACCACCACATCACAAATAACAGAGTAAATATATATATATATATATATATATATATATATATATATATATATATATATATATATATATATATATATATATCAGCAACCAACTTCACATTACTAAGAATAGCACCATATGCTCCTCATTTCCCCATAAGCACAAACCAAGAATAATAATAATAATTACTGAAGCGAAAAGGTTAAACAGAAATAAAAAAAAAAGGTTCTGCACCATCCCCATTTCCCTCCTTATGAAAGCAAAATAATTTGAAACAGAGGAATACCCATTTGCATAAAAAAGCATGCAAAGATACCCAACATACCACAAATAGAAAGAAAAATGTAGTTAGAGATAAAAGAGATGAGCTCACCAGCAGCAATGCAGCTTTATTGCTGCACTCCAAAACCCTAACCCCAGTCTGTGAAAGGAGGAGAAGCGAGTATGAGCATGAGCTTGTTGTTGGAGATGCAAAAAGAGAGATAGAGCCAAAACCCACAGGTGAGATCAAGCTGTCGATGGCATAATCGTAAATAATGCCAAAGACAGGAATCAAATTTAATGCCATTGTTTGGACCCGAGAGGGAAGCGTATGGGTGTGGGTTTCCAGAGATTCTGCTACGCTCCTCTCTGTGAGAGAGGAAAGTGAGAGAGAGAGAGAGAGAGAGAGGGGGGTAGAAGGTCCACCTCGGGAATCGGGAGGAGGTGGTGGCATTTTCGTAGTTTGTGAGAAGACGAGGGTCGAACTGGTTCGTGGGAAAAAGCTGCTATTATAATGTCGGGGGTTTGGATGGGAGGCAGAGCCAACGGAAACTCGAAGAATAGTAACGGTCTGATCCGTGCACGTAACGAGTGCTTTGTGCGACACATCTCAGCCGTCCATTGGTCAGGTTATGCACATGTAAGAGTTGATTTTGGCAGGCCGGACCTGACCGGACCGGACCGGACTACTGGATTAAACCCGGCCGATTCATCCGGTTGTTTACTTGTTTTACCAACATGGCACTCCGTAAAACCAGAATGAGCCAAATGTGCAGAGCTAATTCAACTCTTTGATTCACATTTTACAAAATCAACATGGCACTCCGTAAAACCAGAATGAGCCAAATGTGCGGAGCTAATTCAACTCTTTGATTCACTTTTTACAAAATTTTAATTTGAATCATCATTTGACTTTGCAAAAATACACCTGATCTCTCTGCTTAAGTGTGCACTCTGCCATCATCGGTGGTTGATTTTATTAAAAAATACATTTTTTACAATTCAGTAAGTTTTAAGATTGTTTGGTTAAAAATATAATATGCATGAAAAACTGATTGAGGAGCCGTTCACGGCGGTATGAAAACTATGAGCACAGATAATAATTTTTCTGAACTCAATTCAAATGATTTTAAAAATAGATACTGAGATCAGACTTTTAAAAATTACACCGACATTTTCAAATGTTCAAAGTTCAAATTAATTCCAATCGTTTCTACCAAGTAATTTTTTTTTCAAAATATTACAAGTCTCCAAGATATTGCCTCTTATTAATTATTGATCTACTAGCATATTTGATAGAAAAATCTTTAACAACATATTTATGCAGATCTTTCAAGATGTCCCGTAGATTTGTCAAAACAGAACAGCTTTGTGAAAAATCTAAGATATTTAATAATTTTCTAAATATATCTCAAAATGTCTCTTTAAATTGCTGCTGATGATGCACTAGTCCATGTGGCAACAACATATTACTCAAAAAGGTACTTGTACTTGGTTCTTTGGTTTGATTGATTTAATTTAAATGCCTCACAAGACTATTGCCCTTACCAACTGCATTTAACTTAATCTTTTTTAGAACCCAAGTATTAGATTTTAGTTTTATTTAATTAGTTCGACCGAATAGATTATCGGTAAAATCTGAAAAATCAGACTAAGAGGCTACTTTAAGAAACTAATATTAAAACACTATTTTAATATTTTATAATACTATAATAAAATATTCTTCATAATTTAATTCTATATTAATAAAATGGGAAGCACCAAAATTAGAGTCTCTTATATGGGTTAATCGCATACGGCTCTCTGTAAACATATCGAATAGTAGATATATTCCTATAGGCTGTGTTTGGGTAGGGTATAAAGGGGGGATATCCCCCCTTTATACCCAAACGGTTTGGGGATATCCCCGTTTGGGGATATCCCAGCCAAACGGGAATATCCCCAAAACCCACCCTGGGATATTCCTTACTCACCCTCCCACCCTGGTATACCACTCTCTCTCTCTCCTCCCCTTCCGCCCGTGATCACTCCCCTTTCTCTCCCCCCGAGGCTCCTTCCTCACCATTTCCCTGCCTTCATCTCTTTCGTCTCCTTCTCCTAGATCCAGATCTGTGTAATCCTCCCCCCCCCCCCCCCCCCCCCCCAAGGTTTAAACCACTCCCTCTCCTCCCTCTCTCGTCCCCGGTCGCCGCTCCCGATCTTCGTGGGCTCCCCAGTCGCCGCTCCCGATCTTCGTGGGTTCCCCCCTCGCCGCTCCCGATCTTCGTGGGCTCCCCGGTCGCCGCTCCCGTTCTTCGTGGGCTCCCCGGTCGCCGCTCCCGATCTTCGTGGGCTCCCCGGTCGCCGCTCCCGATCTTCGTGGCCTCCCCGGTCGCCGCTCCCGATCTTCGTGGGCTCCCCGGTCGCCGCTCCCGATCTTCGTGGGTTCCCCCCTCGCCGCTCCCGATCTTCGTGGGCTCCCCCCTCGCCGCTCCCGATCTTCATGGGCTCCCCGCTCGCCCGTGATCATTGCCCTTTCTCTCCTCCCCCTCCGCCCGTGATCATTGCCCGTTCTCTCCCCCCGAGGCTCCTTCCTCACCATTTCGGAGCCTTCATCTCCTTCGTCTCCTTCTCCTAGCTCCAGATCGGTGTGTAACCCTCCCCCCAAGGTTTAAACCACTCCCTCTCCTCCCTCTCTCGTCCCCGGTCGCCGCTCCCGATCTACGTGGGCTCCCCGGTCGCCGCTCCCGTTCTTCGTGGGGTCCCCGGTCGCCGCTCCCGATCTTCGTGTGTGCTCGGACCTCCCGATCTGTGTGTGCTCCCCGCTCCCCGATCCCGATCTGTGTGTGTGCTCCCCGCTCCCATTCGATTGTTGTGTGGTGCCGATCTCGGTGAGGCCCCGCTCCCGATCTCTGTGTGCTCCCCGCTCGGACCTCCCGATCTCTGTGTGCTTATACATTGCTCTGTGCTCCCGAGCTCTTGGTGCTCCCGAGCTCTTGGTGCTCCCCGCACCCTGTTCCCGATCTGTGTGCTTGTGATTGGTGACAAGTAGGTGTTGTGTGATCTCCCCGCGCCCGATCTGTCTGTGCATGTGTAAGCAGTGTGCTTGACTGCTTGTTCATTCTTGCTCCCTGTGCCAAAGGTGCCCCGAGGTTATCTCTGCACCCTCCTTTTATTCTCGGTTGCTCTGTCCCTCTAACGAGGTATCTCTCTCTGCCATCAAAGGTGCATTCCTTACCTTCTTTTTAATATGGTTCAGCTTGTACTGGATAAAATGCGTAGATGCCTTTGATGTTAAATGAGTATGCTATGGTATTATTTGGTCGATGTGTTTTCATAGCTGCGGCATATATATGTTTCATCGGTTATGAGTTGGTGATGAAAATATAGAATAATGGCGATGATGATGGTGACCATAGGCATTTGATGGATGGCATGGATTTTGAAACCACTGCAACCCCATGCTTGTTGGAAACTAGTTGAGCACGTGTACATAATAAGGCGATGATGACGGTTGCCAAATGCGTTTGATGGATGGCATGGATTTAGAATCCACTGCAACCCCACACATATTGGAAACCAAATGAGCCCTTGTACATGATAACCCACAATTTCCATATTTGGGTAAATGTCAAACAATTTTGCCGATATTTATCTTTACTTTTATGCGTCAACCGCCAATTTTTATTCTCAATATTTTAATTATGTATTTCTCTATTTACCATGCAAATTATGACATTCTATCCCCTTTTATGCAAGTATTAATATGGTCTGCATCACTTGTCTTCCAACTTGAATGTCAATTATATTATTCGTTTTAGGGTAATGCCAAAAAGAGTAGAAATATATTGTGTTATGCCAAAATATATAAAGTAGATCATACATTATGTACAGATGCGTCCTTTTAAGAAGGTGTTCAAGGCCGGTCAATCTAGCCGTTCTAACTTGGGCAACATCCAAGACACTACCTTTCCAAATGAGGGTGCTAGTGGATCTCGCGCCCAAAAGTCGCCCCGAACAACAAACTGGACCGAGGCATTGGATGCATGTTTCTTATCGTTGTTGACTGAGGAACACACTCTCGGCAACAACGTGAATGGGTCATTCACTAACCTCGCGTGGGTTAGGATTGTATCGGAAATAAATACTCAAAATGGTTCAAACCTAACCAAGGACCAGGTGAAGAATAGGTTGAAGGTGTTGAAGCGCACCTTTGCGTTGTACCATTGCTTGGCCAACAAGAGTGGTTGGGGATGGGATTTTATCCGCAACATTCCCTCGCCAGGCGATAGTTGTGACTGGGATAGCGTGATCTTGGTAACGCGATATAATTTGGAATTTCATTCAAATTTTTTCATCTTGATTAGCCTTACTAATTTAATTAATCTACGTCCAGGAAAATCCAGCGTATGCGAAATGTAGGGATAGGCCATTCCCTTTCTATAACGAGCTGGAGTTTCTAACTCAGAAGACTACCGCAACCGGTGCATTTAGCTTTTCTTCACTCCATCCAGCCCCTACAACAATAGTTAGCTCTTCCTCATCATCACCTGGTGAGGATGATAGAAACATAGCTCCAAGATTTTCAGAATTACATCTCTTACCATTTCAATTTGAAGCAGGGTCCTCAGGGCCAAATATGAATGAATTCATGGAAAGTCCACCCCCCGAAGAGTCACCTAGCCCTTGCTTTCCAAACAAGACCACTAGTGGGTCGGGGTACAGCTCGGCAGGCAAAAGGCAGCGTTCCCCAGTACCCGAGCCTAGCCAACGGACCAACCGTCCGTCAACTGGCGGTCGTAGGAAAAAAACTGAGGGCATAAGTCAATGCGTCGAGCAGATGCTTCAGCTGGGGAAAGAAAAATTAGATTTGGTGAGGCATATGTATAATAAGGATACAGAAGGACGAGCACCCATTCCTCCCATCGACGTTTGTTTGCAGCGCCTATATAATATGCAGGGCCTCAATGATGACCAGGTCTTGGCTGCTGCTGACGCTTTAAAGGATGTGCAAAATCGTCAAATTTTTATGTCAATGAATGACGATCTTGCATTCAAGTGGGCACAGCGGCAGATAGCAAAAGATATTCAGATGTACCGTCAATTTTTTCCTGGTCCTCATTGAGCGGATATATATAAAATCAGTTTGTAATTTTATAACTTTAACTACTAGCTTTGTATTAATTGGTATCGAAACTTTCAGCACATTTTAGAATATGTTTTGTAATATATTATGCAGCTTGAGGGTTTTCCTCTTAAATGATTGTTTGAAGTCATGTATACATGTTAAGTAATGTCTACTTAGTATGAATGTTCGCTAAATTGGTACAATATCGTTGCAGATATAATGGCTGATTCGATTTACCACGCTGAATGTTGCTCCCCCTTTGTTGCATTGTTGTTGAATATATTAGATGATGATGATGAGTTTTGGGGGGCTTTGCTACTGATGCTTATTCTTGAAGGATACCTCGATGATGTCAACATTTAAATTATTTCATGTATTATTTTATTATGTATTTGCTTGCTGTAATCGGCGAGATGAATGTTTGAGATTAATTTAAATAAGTATTATATCATGTATGCGTACTATCAACATTTGCTCACTATCATTTATGAACGTGCAGTTGTAATGGATGATTCAATTTATCGACGTGTATTTTCCTCGGCATTCCATGCCACTTTGTTCGATATATTGGATGATGATGATGACTACTGGGTCCAACTATTAATTATGCTTATTGACGGAGGATGTCTAGATGATACAAGTACTATTAGCAGACAACCATGTCGCACACGTCCATTTACGGGCCATCAATTTATTTGTGATATTCTGAATGGTCATCCAGAACGGACGTACAATCATTTTAGAATGACGACACCTACATTCATTGCTCTCCGCGATGAGCTTGTTGGGAAGGGCCTTTTAAAAGGTACAAGGAATCTGACTGTTGACGAACAGTTGGGAATTTTCCTATTTTGTATAGGACACGGTGTTGCAAATAGGGTGCTTGCTGAAACTTTTCAACATTCGGGGGAAACGATAAGTCGTCATTTTAATAATGTACTTCGGGCCATTTTGCAAATAAAAGATGATTATTTAACTATGCCGCCAACTAATTGTGGAGTGCATTCAAGAATAAGTGAAAATCCAAATTTTCATCCGTTCAAGGTAACAGACAATATTTTTTCCGCACTAAATATGTAAATTTTCATTGCTGCATGGGTAATGTACTATCTTGTGACATTAATATATGTAGAATGCAATTGGGGCGGTGGATGGTACGCATATACCGGTTATGGTAGAAAAGGATAAACAACCACCATTTCGTTGTCGCAAAGGATATACATCGCAAAATATGATGGCAGCTGTATCCTTTGATCATATGTTTTTTTATGTATGCACCGGTTGGGAAGGCTCTGCATCTGATATGCGGGTACTCAGATGGGCATGTGAAAGTGGAGGTTTTACAGTTCCTGAAGGTAAAAAGGATTATGTTTTTTATTGCTATCTTCATTATTAATTGATTAAATAACTTATTACAAGTTGTATACCGTTCTCATATATATACAGGAAAATATTATCTGGTCGATTCTGGTTACGCGAATACCGATCGATTTCTGGCGCCGTATAGAAACGAGCGTTACCATCTGAGTCAATTTGACAGTAACACACGTGGTCGTATACATCGTTCGCCGAAGGACTTGTATAATCATCGGCACGCCCAACTCAGAAATGTGGTAGAGAAGACATTTGGAATTTTGAAGAAGAGATTTAAAATATTAACTGTCGCTACACCTTTTCCTTATAGAGTGCAGTGTCAAATACCAATGGCTTGTTGTGTGATACACAATTTTATTCGACGGCAACAAGGAGATGATAGATATTTTACCGAACCAGTAGAGCCAGAGCCTCCAGAGGTTGAGGTGGAAGCGACCACTACAAATTATAGTACAACTGAGTCACAAAGGGGTGTCGACATTCGCACGAGTATTACCAATGAGTTGTGGAATAATAGAAGTTAGATAAATCATTGTAACTGACTAAAAGTTTGTAAATATTAGATGTACTGGTGTGATAGTATGTTAGTCAGCTTGTATTGCTTGTTTTCTTTGTTTAAATGTAATGTTAAGTGGACTGTTAATTAAAAACTGTGATTTATCGGGTATGATGTAATTTCAAATATTATTGTGAGTTGGTTAGTGTTTGATGCTAATTTTCCTTTATTTAAAAAGTATAATTTCCCTTTAGAATTTTCAATAGTAATTAAATTTAATTAAAATTTGAATTGTTGAGAAATTATAATTTTAAAATGGTAGAAATTATTTTTACGATAAATTTAAATTAAATAAAATTTTATATCGTATATTGCAAATTAAATCGGACGTAATATATTAATGAATCTAGTAATTAAAAATTAATAATATTTATAATTTATACAATTTTTATTAATTTTTTTCTTATTATAAAAAATATTTTAATTTTTTTAGCATGCCGGTAGAAGGGGCGTTTCCCTTCTTAAATATTATAAAAAATATTGAACTTTTAAATTTTAAATATTATTAATTTCAATTCTTTTCTAATTTTATTTTTAAAATAATCAGAAAATTGTAAATTTTATTTAAAATAATAATTTTATAATTTATAAAATATTTTAATAATTTTTTGAAATATTATTGTGACATCATTATCGTGATTGATTGAAATTAAATTAAATATTTAATCGTGAAATATTATAATTTTTAATCGGTACAAAATTATTTTTTACACAATTTAAAATTAAGTAGAATTTTATATGGTATATATTTAATTAAATATACTATATAAGATTTTTTATAATAAATTAATTCTAATATATATTTTAATTATCACATCTTTAATTTACATAAAACAAAAGGTCACATCGTCATTAAACCAAAAAGTCAACTTTATACAACTTTTTCTCAATCCCCAATCCAAACACCTATTTTCTTATACCAGGTTTAAACCAGGTTTATCCCTCATTCCCAACCAAACACAATTTAGGTTTATCCCAGGTATATCCCTTACTATATTCCTATACCTGGTATATCTCATTCCGGCATATCCCGCTTCCAAACGATACCATAAAGCTTAACTTTTTATATTTATCTCTTCAAAAGTCCAACGTTATTTATATATATCCCTACCGTATATCTCAGTTAGAAAATTTTAGTTAACTATAGGTTAAATACTTAATCTTGATTAGTTAGTGAGGTAAATTTATTTTTTTATCCTTTCAGATATTTCAGCATTATTTTTTAGAGCGACATTTTTTAAAGGACAAAACTATCATTTTACATATAATCTGTTAAAAAATAAACAGTGAACTAACGATAATAAATCGGAGGGATATATATGAATAACGTTGGACTTTTGAAGTGATAAATATGAAAAATTAAACTTTGTAGGAATATATCTGCTATTCAATATGTTTACAGAAAATCGTATGCAATTAACCCCTCTTATATTTATATTTTTGCTACTAGTTGAAAATTAAGTGAGGGATAAAAATTTTGTTATAAAGGGTAATTACTGAAAACATAAGCAGCAGCAGCAACCAAACAAGCCCTGAGATGCTTTATGGCCCCGGTCTGATCTGGTCTGGTCCGGTCCGGTCCGGTCAACTCCGGTCTGGAGCCGGTTCGAACAGAGGGAGACGGTTGGATTGAGAGGTTGCTCCTGATTTACAGGCCTCATTGATTAGGAATGGCAGAAATCACTTCCTCGGATTCCTCATTAATTACTATATTTGATCCACGTAAATTAATTTATTAGGAACCCAATGAAGGAGGCACGCACTATCAGATATCTGTACTGTTCACTTTGTCTGCTTCTGTCCTGCTATGAATCTTGTTTCGATTTTTTTTTTTTTTTTTTTTTTTTTTTTTTTTTTGTCCCTTCTCTGGGCCTGTGCAGGTTATTTTGGTTTTTTGTTCATATTGATAATTATTTACTCCCACTTTGTCTTCTTCTTTCTGTTTTGAGTTGAGTAAATAAATGTGCTAGTTGTTGATTGTTAAATGCTCCATTCGGTGTTCATGTTCTTCTTGTGACTGCATTATTTTGTCCATCCAGTAATCAATTGCACAGGAGTCCCTGACACAATAATCGTGTGCGGTTGCTGCCAAGCCATTGATGCCATAGTCCTAGTTTAGAAATGTGTAATTTAAATATATTTATTTTATCAGTTTATAAACCCTGAAAATTTTTAAAAGATATTTTAAAATTAATCTTAAAAAATTATATTTAGATAAATTAATTTTATTTTATCCAACTCAGCGCTAGTGTGGAAGAAGATGTGAAAGACAGTAAATTATTCATCACTTTTAACGTCTTAAATTTACTATCACAATGCATAATATAAAATAATAAATTTGTTCACCACTTTATTAGTGCCCGCCTCTCATTTTTCTTCTTCACTTTCTCTACTTCTCTCACTCTTTTCGTTCCTCTCACCGTTTGTTGCGTCCTCGTCGTCATCGATCTCGCCCCATCGCCTTAACCAGGCTTGTTGCCTAAGTAACTTGCTCTCCCTCTTCTATTCTCTTTTCTTTTCCTGTTCATTCTTTCTCTTCCCTCAATCTCCCTCTTCCTTGAGCTCGCCCGGACAATGTCAATGTCCTCTCTAGGGCCCAAGCCCCTGCCACCCCCTTCTCCAACCATATTGCCCTAAATCCTCACCCTATTGATTTATTTTTAATAATAAAGTTTTCAAATCGACGATTGGTATCATTAAATATAATCTAAATTATTTAAACTATTTAAAAATTAAATTTTATAGTTTTTTAATATTATTTTTTTATCCATCAAGCAAAAACAAAAATAAATGGCTAAAAATAAATATTCTTCAAAAAGTGATGATAGGAGTCTTGTAATCAAGATTAATAGTATAGATCTTGTTTTAAATAGTTTTAAAAAATTTCTAACAAAAATTTAACAAATTTAGAATTCTTTACACCATTAAACGATAAAACTTTTTATATCACCGATTAAAATTATAAATTTTGCAACGCTTTGATCATTAAGTCAATGATATCGAAAAGATTTAAAATTTAATTTTTAAATACTTCAAATGATATAAATCATAATCAACGGTGTCAATCGTCGATTTATGGGCTCCATATAAAAAAATAAATTGGTAGTAACGAAGCCCTCCTCCGTGCTTATAAGTTGATTTTGATGCTGGGACTTTCGAATCGACGGTTGACACCGTTAGACTTGATCTAGAGTATTTGACGTAACTAAAAAAAAATTGTGATTTTTCGATATCATTTATTTGCCTAGTAACTAAAAAATAAATTTTAATGGTAATGATGAACCGTTTGTAAGTCTAACGATGTAGAAATATCCAAATTATATAAAATTTCGATAAATTTTTTTTTATCATCACATGTAAGATTTTAATTTTCAGTCGTTCATTATGATCCTATTCGATCACTAAGCAAATTATATCAAAAAATCAAAAAAAATATTTTTTAGATATTTTAAATACTTTTGATCAATTCTAACGAAGCTTATCGGTTCTAGGATGGGTGACCTCGTGAGAAATTGTGATGCCCTAATTTCCCAGGAGGTCACCCATCCTAACTAGCACGCTTAACTCTCTTAACCTTTTGAGTCTTGCTACCATCCAAAATGTTACAGTCGGATTAAAAGATTTTGTTCTATTATATCATTTATATATAGGACTAATCCAAATTCCGGGGGTGTCACATTCCTCCCCCCTTTAAACCCTGACGTCCACATTTGGCTCAACACACTCACAAGCACCAGGCGATGTGAGACTTGTCTCGCTAGCCTTAGCCGACCTTATGGGGAGCTGCACTCCTCCCACAACGGTCATTAGCCGGGGAGCCTCGCTCTACCCACTAAATAATCCTGGCTCAGCTGAGACTCATCTCACATTTCCGGCTGGTGAATGGCTCTGATACTAATTGTGACGCCCCAACTTTTCAGGGGGTCACCCATCCTAGAACTACTCTAACTCTAACACGCTTAACTCTCTTAATCTCTTGGGTCTTGCTACCACTCAAAATATTATAGCCGGGTTAAGAGATTTAGTCCTATTATATACCACGGGAGGAAGTGGCACGTGGCGTCAACTATCGGTTGAAAGACATCAGCAGACAGGGATTTGAGCCGATAAACAAGGACTCGCATCTCGACTGAGACTAGCCCTGAGTACGGAGGCGTGCAGCACGCGATATACTATCGGGTGGAAGTATCAGCCGGTAGGAGAAGCAGCCGACACAAAGATTATCACATCGTTTAGGGTCGATTGGCGGTTGAAGGAAGGTATCCGACCGCCCCGATCAGACGACGAAGCAAGCAAAGTCGGAATCAACCTTCGATTGATCAAGCCGAAGAAGGAAAGACCCACGTCTTAATTCAGACCAGTCTTAGGCGTGTAATAGTACTGTATAAGGCGCACGCCATCGGATGAAGACACCAGTCGGCGGAAGGACGGGTCAGTCGAAGAGGGGTCTACGTCCCGATCTGGACCAATCTCAGTCACGAAAAGACACAAGACGCGACGAATGTCATCGGGTGAAGGCGACAGCCGATAGGAGAATCAGCCGACAAGAGAAGCGGTCAACAGGAAGATTATCGTCTCATCCACGACCGTCTTTCGGTCAAAGACAGATATCAAACCGTCTCAATCAAGCGACGAAAGAGGCAAAGTCAAGTTCAATCCTTAGCTGCTCGAAGCTACAAAAGGAAAGATTTTGAACGGAGTAGAGGTGAGATTCAACCGTGGATCTCGCAACGAGCTCCGAAGCGGCAAGCAGTATCCAGCATAGGAAAGCGCCGAAGATCACGCTTCGGTACGACAATCAGGGGATGAAACTAGACGGGAAGATGGATACTATCCTATTTGAGAGATTTTTGACTCAAAAGAAAATAGTTGCTAATTATCCGATAGCTTCCCCTAAATCACGTTGAAATTTCAAATCGACGCCTAATAACATGGTTCGAGAAGTGTATAAATATCCGAACCATCGAAGGAAACGGGGTCCGGCAACCTCATAAGCCCGGTACCACCCCATTTTTTTTCATATCTAGGAGTAGGATTAACTTAATATTTATTGCTTTTCTTTACCGCTTTTCTAGGAGTAGACTTAGTTATAATCTCTATCCCTACCTTCTTCCTTGTATCCCCTTTCCAAGCAATATAAAGTTTTAATTGGCCCACCAGCCGTGTCATTATCATTGTCTCTTGTATCCGGTTCGGCTACTCTAAGTCGAACCTAACAATCCCTCTCTACCTCCATAATTTCGATTCGGCTACTCTAAACCGAACGGTCGCGAGAGTTACCAGAGGAGAACCCGGTCGAGCAGATCCTTCCTCGACCCGATCGCTTGATCTGTTGCCACGCGGCGCATTTGACATCTCTGAGGGTGACCCCAGGGGCCGCGCGCAGCCACTTTTGGCCCGAACACCTTCATAAAGTAATGATAGAAGTCTTGTAATCAAGATTAAGAGTATAAATATTGTTTTAAATAGTTTAAAATTTTTTTTAACCAAAATTTAATTAATTTAAAATTTTTTACACCGTTAAACTATCTATCAAAAGGCATGAATCTACCATTAAAATTATAAATTTTGTAACCCTTTGATCATTAGGTCAACGTTGTCGAAAAATTTAAAATTTAATTTCTAAATAGTTTAGATGGTCTAGATCATATTCAACGATACCGATCGTCGATTTGGAAGCTTCATCATCGAAAACAAATGGGTGGCAATGGAGCCCGTTGTTATCGATAGCATTCCAGCTCAACTATATATATATATATATATATATATATATATATATATATATATATATATATATATATATATATATATAGAGAGAGAGAGAGAGAGAGAGAGAGAGAGAGAGAGAGAGAGAGAGAGAGAGAGAGAATGATCAAAGGGGTAGATCTAACGGCAGAAAATTTGGTAGCACCAAGTGCTGGAACTATCGATAGTATAGTAGCTGTTTGTGCTATCGATAGCACCAAACTGCTACAAAGTTTTCCGCCGTTAGATCAAACTCTTTGATCATTTTCATCTTTTAGATCATACTATTTCTCCAACTGCCTATTAAACCCAAAGCCCCATTATCATCCCAGCGCTACATCTCTTCGTCTAAGAGTCAAAAATTTAATAGCAGGAGCAACTCGGTGTTATTGATATAGTATAGTTGGCTAGTTCTAATATAAAATAGACATATATAAATATACACTTAGCATTTTCTATTTGGATTATTTTTTTTAAATTTGTTAATGAAAAATTAAATCAAAATTTTTGATTTTGAAAACTAAAATCAAACAATTTAAGGGTCCGGCAATAACTGAAAAATAAAATAGAGTTTTTTTTTACAATATATTTGATATCTTAAAAAATTCAATACTCTATAAAAATATTACTATACTTTTTACTATTTGCATTGTGAATTTTTTAAAAAATACTCTATTTTAAATTTAAACTTTTAATACAAAAATTTAAATTTTAAAATATAAAATTTTAATTTTTAATTTTAAACTTTTAAAATTAGGATTTAAATTTCTAATTTTAAAATTGAATTTGAATTTTAAAATTTTAAAATTTGAATGTGAAATTTTAAATTTTAAATTTTAAATTTCAATTTTCAAATTTAAAAATTCAAATTAAAAATTCAAATATAACATTAAAATAAAAAATAAAAAATAAAAAATAAAAAATAAAAAATAAAAAATAAAAATAAAAATAAAAATAAAAAATAAAAATAAAAAATAAAAAATAAAAAATAAAAAATAAAAAATAAAAAATAAAAAATAAAAAATAAAAAACTAAAAATTTAAAATTTAAAATTTTATAATATTAATTTTAAGTTTAAACATAAAATTTTATTATTTTAAAATAATAAATTTTAATTTCAAAATAATAAATTTTAATTTTATAATTTAGAATTTTAAATTTCAAAATTTAAAATTTAAATTTAGATTTTAATTTTTAATTTTTCAATTTTTCAGTTTGAAATTTTGAAATTTGAATTTTAAATTTTAAATTTAAATTTTAAAATTTTAAATTTTAAATTTCAAATTTAATTTTTTTAAATTTAAAATTTAAAATAAATTTTTAAAGAGGTGTGAAATGCGAAAGAGGGCAAGGGAGAAGTCGTACGCGAAATAAGAAATTTTTTTTGACTGTTGTGACTTTTTTTTTTTTTTTTTTTTTTTTTTAATACTCCGAAATACTAATAATGCGCTGTATTTTTTTTACGTTGTTGGGTCAATCAAACAGGCTATCTAATAAAAAAATAATACTTTTTAAAATATAAAGCAAAATGACTTAAAATTCTGTTTTGGAGGTTTAAAATTTTGTTTGGAAGGTTTTAAAATATAAAACAAAATGAATTAAAATTTCAAATTTTAAATTTTAAATTTTAAATGTAAAATTTAAAATTTAAAATTTTAAATATAGAATTTAAAATTTAAAATTTAAAAGTTAAATTTAAATTTAAAATTTAAAATATAAATTTAAAATATAAAAATTCAAAATTTAAAATTTAAAATATAAATTTCAAATATAAAAATTCAAAATTTAAAATTTAAAATTTAAAATTTTATAATATTAATATTAAGTTTTAAACAAAAAATTTTATTATTTTAAAATAATAAATTTTAATTTTACAATTTATAATTTAAAATTTTTTAATTTAAAATTTAAATTTAGATTTTATTTTTTAATTTTCCAATTTTAAAATTTTAAAATTTTAAATTTTAAATTTTAAAATTTTTTAATTTAAATTTAAATGTTTAAATTTTAAATTTTTAAAAAGAAGCGAAATACGAAAGAGGGCGAGGAAGGAGTCGTACGCGAAATAGAAATTTTTTTTTTATCCGGTCAATTTATTTATTTATTTATTTTTTAAAATAATTTTGAAGCACCAATTTTAGGTCGTAATATTTTATTAATAATAAAAAAATATTTATAATAAAGAGTAAATTGAACCAAAATTGTATTTTGAAGGTTCCTAAAGGGCCCTAAAATCTAAAACCGAACGAAATCAAACTTTGGTTTTGTTGGAAGGCACAATAGCGGACTACAAAAAAAAAAAAAAAAAAGAAAAGTAGTTTAATAGATACGCGGGAGCTAAAACCCTTGGTTTTTCTGTCCCTCTCGCCGCACGGAGGTGGAGGCGAAGCAGCTGAACGGTGATGGCGGAGGAGGACTCGGTACCCATCCACCGTGACTTCTCTGCGAACACAGGCGTGGAGACGAGCAACCCCCACGCGGGCATGTCCCAGGACGAGTGCGTCGACCGGATCCGCAAGAGCCTCAAACGTACCCACTTCCCAATCCCATCCTCTTCGTTATTTTTTTATTTTTTATTTTTGTTATTTCTTTTGTGATTGATAGTGACGGTGGTGGTAATCAGTGGTGATTTGGTGATGGTTGGCAGATCCGACTGTGAGGTTCTTGAGGGAGCACATGGAGAAGGCCGGCTGCCCAGTCTGGCCGAGGCTTCTCACGGCGGCCAAATGTGCCGACCAGGGCTCCGCCGGCGGATATGCCAGCCGCCACGGAGTATGCTCGAATCTGCTGTCCTTTTTCTTGCTTTGTTGTTTCTTCATTTCTTCATTTGGGATGCAAAGTCTTCCAATGCTCGGTTGAAAAGATTTTTGCAAAATTAGACCTAATAGCATTTTCAACTAAATATCCTTAAAAACTTCAAACAGGAGGTTAGAAGAAGAAAGAGATGATTCAAATTGGTGATTCTCCCTTTGGAGCCTGGAAGCTTCTTCTAGATCTTTAATGCAGCCATAAGCTCTAGGCATTTTGCTCACCGAATAGTTGATCTCTGCTTCTCAAGTAGGGAAGCTGGCCTGGAAGCTTGGGATGCACTTCACCCTAAGCTTTCAATCTTTCCTGCTTGCTTGCAATAGGCTTCTAATTTAAACTCTGCATAGCTGAATATATTGCAGGGGTGGTGATGATCTTGGAGAAAGTAAATTTAATGTATTTTGTTTCTGAATAGCTAGATGAAGGGAAAATGGTTACTAGCTATTAAGGTTCATATCCGTTTACTATCATTTATATTAGCACTATATATTGTAACTGTCACGCCCCAGGTTTACAACGGGAGCCTCCAGGCACGCGAATAGATCCACTGCTTGTGCTAGAACGCATCCCACACGCACGAAGCGTCCAAACCTAACCTGTAGCAATCCTAAGAGTCTACCACTAGTATATAACAATTTCTAAGAGTCTACAACTAAACATATATCAAAGCAGAATATAAAACTAAAGTAAACCGCTATTCACTATCACTGTACATGCCAACATACAACCACATCTCCCAAAATATAAATACAAGTAAAGATCTCGGGCCTTGCCAGTCTCGATGTATAGTACAATATCCAAAAGCTAGCTAGTTGGTGATCTTTCTCTTCACTCATGTACATAGATAAGAGATGCTAACTACTACTGCGTGATCTCCTTACCTTGATCCGACACCTGCGCTGAGGACTTAGAAAAGTAAACCACACAAGGGTGTGAGAACTACTAAACATTAGTTTCCAGTGGATACGGTCGGCGACAACTACGGCCTACCCACTAGGTCAACTAGATGCAAAAATAGAGAATAAGCAGAATAGATATATGCAATAACAAAACTATACACTAACCACATTAATCATGCCTCTAAACAGATAAGAAAATGAAACTGCAGATAGCCCATACATGTATCAACTAAAGCAACGATGTAATGCTCGATAACCCAATCGTATAACGACCGACTTGATAGTCCGGTCAAGCCTCCGCTCGCCTACTGCCCGGAACATTCTCTCGTAGGTGCGCCATCAACACATAGGCAATAGTCTCTGCTATATTGCTAGCCAGTTTTCGGAGTGACACTCGAGGGGAGTGACCCCTACCGAGTATTATAGCGCATGTCATTGTCAATCTCAATCTGGCTCTGCAGGCTATATCAAATATGATCATAAAAAAGATCACTATACACTGTCGTGGTGCCCTTGGCACAATCATATAAGTCACGTACTTCCAGCATGCCAAACTAACAAACATGTCTTATTGTCCACTACTCTATTGTCCAATAAGCCTCACGACATTTTTTTATAGTTTAACATTAAGGAATTCACAATAGCAACATAACATGTCTAAAGTAATTCGGTTCTATTGCCCATATGCTCATTCATCTATCCATATGCAAATAAATGTGGAATGGCTATCACATGATGCTAGTGTCACACTAAACCCTAGGTTGGACAATAATAATACATTAAAAGAGATAGAGAGTACGCCGCTTTTGGCAATACAAAACCGATCTGAATCACTAATCCCAAAAAAAGGGAAAGGAAGATGGGAGGACACGAACCCCGTTGCGGTTCCTCAGTTGTACGGTCCAAACACCAACAGGTAATATAATTAGAAAATCTCCACGGCGCAACTCTAAAAATCCACTCCTAACCTTGCATAAATCTAACTTTGAAATCCAAATCTCACAAAAAATCCATCAAAATTCGTTTTTTAAGAAGTATCGTAAAAATTGCGGCTCAAAAATCCCAATCAATTAAATATAATATTTTAATACCAATCTCAAATCCGATGCAATGGAAAAATCTCGCGCACGCGCGCGTCGTCGATCGTCTCCAAGGACATTCGTGTTTTTTTCCTCTTCTTCTCTTTCTCTCTCTCTCTCTCTCTCGTACGAATAGAAGAAGAAGATAAGGTTGAGCCCCTCTGTCAACCAATACAATGTAACAAATCAAATAATCTCACCACAACCAAAATCTGATGTTTCGGGCTGTTACAGTACCTAATTTTGGCTCTTGTTTGAAAGCCCAGAATCTCCGGATCCACCCTCAATCGAATCAGATGCCCTTGGGTGAGATCCGAAACCTTAAAACAGTATTTTCGGGCGGCCGATTTAGTTTTCGGGAGTTTGGAAACTCACCCAAACACAGATTCATCCAAAATTCGGTTCTTGACTCTGTTTTCGCATCAATTCCACGCCAAAATGGCCCCAACCCGATCCAGCACTCCACAGATGTGCTGACCATCTGCTCACACTACAACCTTACCTATTTGTCAAGGTCCAGTACATTACAACAACTTTAAAAGCACGATAAATATGTTATTTCCATTGTAATCCCTATTGATTGTGTGATGCCCCGCTTTCCAGAGGGTGACCCATTTTAGAACTACTCCAGCCCTAGTATGCTTATCCCTCTTAACCTCTTGGGCCTAATCAATGTCCAAAATGCTATAGTCGGGTTAAGAGTTTTAGCACTATTATATATTATATATAGAACTATTTCAAATACTAGGAGTGTCACATTCCTCCCCCATTTAAGTCCTGACGTTCTCGTCAGACTCAAGCACACTCGCAAGCACCAGACGATGTGAAACTTGTCTCGCTAGCTTATCGTCAGGCTCAAACACAATCACAAGTACCAGGCGATGTGAGACTCGTCACGCTAGCCTATTGTCAGCCGGGGAGCTGCCTCTCTACCCGTTGTATGATCCTAACTCAGCTAAGACTCATCTCACACTTTCGGCTGGTGATTGGCTCTGATATCAACTGTGACACACTGCTTCCCAGGGCGTCGCCCATCCTAGAACTACTCCAGTCCTAACATGCTTAACCTTCTTAACCTCTTGGGCCTTGCTATCGCCCTTTGCGCAAAATGCTATAGGTGTCACATATTGGAAATTTTCTAATTGCCCTAACATAGAACTTATGATGCGCAAATACTTCATTTGACTATTGCATCCATATTCAATATTTATTGGACATAAATATGGACTCAATTCGTGGTTGTTATGTGTCTCTTAAAAAATGCAAGGTATAGTTGAATGCGTTATGTATACGTTAGAAATTTAGAATACAGGAGGATAGAGTAGGGGTATGGGATCACTTTCATGAAATAATTTTGGTTGGATCACTTTTCTAATTAAGTCTGATTTGAAATCTATAAATCCATTATAAAAACAAATAGTCTATTGAAGTCTTCTTTGTCAGTAGAGTTATTGCTTTGTGTTTTCCAATCATCTATGTCATGGCCCGAGTCGCAACGAAAGGTCTCCCTGGCATGTGCACAGACCTGCCGTTGAAAAGACATAGTCTCCCCCCCCTCCCCCCCACCCCGGGCCCAAAGCGTAGAGCATACAACCTGTACATTTGGCATGCAACCATATCATACAAGCATATCTATCGAGTTGGCTGGCAACATAAGAATTTTAAACAAGTAGCTACTTTGAAGCTTTTACAATTTAGTTGACTTCAAACTACATTTGAGCTATACAAGTAGGGGTGCCAATCTAGCTCGCGGTCGCGAGCTAGCTCGTGTTCGACTCGAAATGAGCTCGAGATTGATTGGCTAGTTTAATAAACGAGCCGAACATGAGCTGGGGTCAACTCGCTCATGTACGGTTCGATATAGCTCAAATATATATATATATATATATATATATATATATATATATATATATATATATATATATATATAGTGCGGCTACTATGCTATCGATAGCACCAAGCACTTGCTGCTACCAAGTTTTCCACCGTTAGATCTACCCCTTTGATTATTTTCACCCCTTAGATCATACTATTTTTCCAACCACCTACTAAACCCTAGGAGCCCACTATCATCCCAACCGCACATTCCTTAATCCAAGGGCTAAAAACTAATAGCACCAATGACTTGGTGCTATCGATAGCGTAACAACCTAGTTATATATATATATATATATATATATAGAGAGAGAGAGAGAGAGAGAGAGAGAGAGAGAGAGAGAGAGAGAGAGAGAGAGAGTAGAGCTTATATGCTTTTAAAAGCACAAGTCCATCTATGCTTGCGAATTTTTTACCATTGAATTTGTATTGAGATTTGTGTTTTTTACTTTTTCTTTCTCTCTTTAGTTGACTTTACAATAGCACAAATCCCAATACAAATCCAATGGTAAAAAATTCACAAGCATAAATTGACATATACTTTTAAAAGTATATAAGCTCTATATAAGATTTACATCGAGTTTACTTTACTAACCCATGACTTAGGATTGTAACACTTTACTGACTTTAAGTTACTGTACCAGACGGCAGCTAGGATCTCCAGCTTACAACAGACCATGTGGCCATTATATAACTATTAAAAACTCTATAAACAGCTCTCAAGGTAACAGCTTTTGTGCAAGTGCTATTATTCATAAAATTTTCAATGGGCCACAAGGTACATAACCGAAGTTTCTAACTGCCAACAAGAACAGTAAGCTCAACAGTCCAAATCACAGGGAAGTGTAAAATCAAGCTAAATCATATGGAAGGGTTTATTCATATTCTGACAATAGGCGGTTAACCATAGTGAACTAGATCGATTAGGCAAGGTGTGATGTAAGCAAGCAGGGACAGCCTTTCTCAGCAAAGTGAACTCGTAGCACTTCTCTTGGATTTCGTTGCAACACAGTTTTCCTTCTACAATTTGACTCGGTAATACAACCAGAACCTCTTTTTTTCCATTTTACTTTGTAAGGTTGCATGATTTTGTATTTCAGTACCCCTTCATCTAAACTAAATGGTACTTCTAACTTTGACAGAAATATTATATTATGTAACAGAGTATTTTATCACTTTTTTGTCAAAAATCGTCAAGTACTTCTGGCATAACAGAGAGGTTCTGAAACCAGAAAAAATAAAAATTTCAGTACTAAAATGAAGCCCTTCAAAATTTAGGTAGTATTTGTACATTTTACCATGTGAAAGCGAACTAGTAGAGCAGTCTATCACCTTGTGAACTCCTTATTTAGCAAACTTAAGAAAAGGGAACTGCATAAGGAAGACAACTTTGTTCTGATGGCTATAATTGACCAGAAACATCACGGACCAGGATTTTACTCCACTAGGGTTATATGTCAGGTTGAGTATAGCGTGACATTAGCTTGAGGTCTCTTGACCTACATGGTGGTTTGCCTGAGGTCTCTTGACCAACATGGTGATTTGCCTGAGGTCTCTTGACCTACATGGTGGTTTGCCTGAGGTCTTTTGACCAATATGGTGGTTGATTGGGTTTATATTTTTGGACTGCTTGTCCGGTTAATGCATCCCTATTGTTACGGTAGCGACAGTTGTTTATGTTATCTTCTTTCATTTCCTGTTAGATCATACTACTGTAGTATTATTGATTACCCCTTATTAGTATCTGTATAGTCTATCGTAGCGGTTATTCTAATATTACTGTTTGATATATTCTCTTGCTATTGTATTCGGTTTACTTGTTCATTATTATGTTTTCTTGCTTTGATACTATATCTGATCTTGTGATACCTTGTAGTCGTTTGTTCTCTTTCGTTTGTCAGTGAGTACAGCTTGCTTTCGTTGGCTTGCGGTACCCATTGGGAGACCCTTGCTGGTTTCTCACTACCCCCCAGTTGTAGGTACTGCGGGAGGTGACGGTCGGGATAGTACGTGAGGCGACGGCATAGCTAGAGAGCTTAGCAGTCCCAAGATTTTGTTAAATATTCCTTTTTACCCTACTTTTACTTGCCGATGGGTTTAGAGTTGTGGTGGTTTAGTTTATGTCTGGGTGTGTGATTGGTTTAACAATTGAATGGACTAATAGTGGATTCTTGTTACTATGATCTCGTGGTTTTATGCAAAATATTTTCTACTCCTCGTGGTAGCCGATTTTCAAAAGATTATGTTTCTGTGTGGAAAACCATTTTAAAAAGATTTTTGGATTTTCATTTCACTCGTAGATTTCAAATAAGGTTTTCGTGTGGGAAACGCTTTCAAAAGGATAGGAATGCTTGATAACCTGTGCATATGCATCATCTGCGGTAAGGACATTGTAGAGCATTAAAGCATCATGCTTAAGGATCATTTAGCTGTATGTGTATCTTGTGTGAATGTGGTGTGTGTGTGAGTTGGAATTGGTGGTTGTGAAACTGTACTGTGTGACGCCGAGCAAATACAGGGAAGGTTCTGTCCGTGTGAACAGAGGGTTATCTGTATTTGTGGCAGGTCTGTACGCATCTCGGGGTGTATCCAAAAAAAAAATAAAAAATTCTACGGTTTTCCGCTGTTTTCCTTAAAAGGTATTTACAAAATGAACTCCGAGGTGTGACACTTTCTCTTATTATCATCACTTACACTAAACTCTTTAGTAAACGACACTTATCCATACGATTTGGATGAACACAATTTCTAATATATGTGACTGCATAGGTTCATTACCATTCGGTAGTGAAGCTCAACATCAAACTCTTTAATATTGAATTAGAACTCTTCTAATCGATAAATAAGAACAATTCAATTTGAATCATTCATATTCTCTCACCGTCCGTGAGTGACACCTAGCAGTATATCACGACAATCCAAAATGGTGATGAAGAATAGACTCTTCCACTTACAGTTGTTGTGTGATTAATTCCTGCCAACATACAACATCCCAATCAAACAAAGGTCATGGTTACTCGCTAAGCCTTAACATTCGACCATATGACTAGAATATTTGAAATCAACTCAATATGGTAACACAGTTGGAAATTTTTTCCACATACCATGTATCCCTGGCCAGGGGTTTTTCGAGTTGAGTCCGATAGACTGCATAAGACGTTCTCCCTCATCATTGAGAGCGTTGGATTCCTTATTATGCATTCACATACCTCCCTGTATAAACTACTACAACCAATCAGTACCGAACATAAACCAGTGACTAAAGTCTTAGTATTAGTACTGACTGTCAAACGGTAGCAACCTATACGTGAAGGAACTATTATACCTCAGGTCCGAGGAGTACTTCACACATCTGTAGCAAAGTAGTAGTCACTGGTGAATATAGAACCATGTGACTATTCAACTAAATGGTCACACTCATTGTACTTGTTCTTTAACAAGCACCTGTATACTTGCTCTAGTGTCTCTATGCTAGTGACTTGAGATTCGTCATTTCAATTAGAAATATAGCATACATTGGCCTATTCGGAATATCATCGCCCCTGTAATATTCCTCTGACTAGGAGTATTTAAAAAGTCCTGTAAAGAAAAGTATATATTTCAAATTCCTAACTCTTAGGAATATGTCTTCTCAAACAAAGACCCTATGGACAATTCACGTCAATATTACACTACTAGACAATAGATATGAATAGAATATCTGTTCTTATATTATGAATTATAAATGATTAATACATAAATACCCCTAAGTTAGTGTCTCTAGATTTGCTTTTGGGCATATAACTGACAGTCGTTTCACGGATAAACCAACCTGCCCAAGTTATAATTAATTAAAAATTTCAAGCTCTCTAATTAGAAGCTCGGTAATAGACCAAATCAACAACAACTCCAATTTGATTGTATGAAAATTGAAATAAAGTAAAATTTAATGCTGGCTATTACATGTAGCTTATGATTCTTCTTTTTTGAAGGCATACTAGTAGAATACTTATTATGAGTACATACCATTTCTTTATAGATTATTTTTTGAATGTTGTGATCCTTTATTTTTTTTTAACTAGAATTTTGTCTTATGATCATTTGCTGATTTTTTATCATGAGTTACATGGTTAAATTTTAGGTTCGCGGAAAAAATTGGTCTTTAGTTAACTTCGTTATTATTACACTATGCTTTGTGCTTATTTAACTAGTCCACTGTAAAATATGGCCACGACTCATCCAATTAGATGGTGAAAAGAGTCACAATGCTCTGTTAAGTGGTTTTCCCTCTAATTGTTATAGGTTCACAAGACTTCTTAACTGGCCTTAAATATATTTTGGAAATTGAGTTCCATGTTGGCATTGCAGGAACTAACTTTATTACATGTTTTACGTCAGATAACAATTTGTTGCAATCATATGACATTCCAAGATGAGATAAATCAGGTTGTGATTCATGAGCTAATTCATGCTTATGATGATTGTCGTGCTAAGAACCTGGATTGGAAGAACTGTGCTCATCATGCATGCTCGGAGGTAGTAAGAACTTCATGAATGTAGAACATATTTTGTGATATTGATTTAATCATATGCTTATCTTGATTAAATTTTAACTATCAGTTTACTGCGCCTGGCTCTCAATACATTCTATTGTTTACATTTAGATTCGAGCTAATCATCTAAGTGGGGATTGCCATTACAAACGGGAACTGCTGCGTGGTTTCATGAAAATACGAGGCCATGAACAAGTGAGTTTGTTATCGCAATATTCAGAAGATTTATGCTTCAATTTATCTTCAATGCAAAGTGTGATACATAATTAACTTGCATGCCATTTTGGAGAGTTCACCAGTTCGAAAGATTGGAGCAAATCAAAGCTTTAAATAGCATGTTTTGCACTCGCTTGGGCAACTAGCCTTCTCTCTTTGATTTAGGGCTTTAGGGTTCAAGAGTTTCATTAGGAGAAAGATTAATTAATAAAACATGTCCAGGCTATGATTTTATATCACATGAGTGCATTGCATTTCTTTTCTCTAGTCTTTTGATTTGTAATTCCTAGGAGTCATTTCTTGAATCATTGGATGCTGGGGCAAAGCCAAAATTTGTGCTCAAGGGGGCCAAAAAAAAAATGTAGTTAATAATTTAATTGATAAATGCATTTTTATTCAGTTTGTATAATTAAAAAAAAGTGTTGTCTACGGTCTACCTAATAAATATGTAATATTCAAAATTTAAATACTCATCCCATAATCTATATTGTATAAGTTTACACAAAACAATACACTTAGCTAGACATGATAACCTGTACAAACTTAACTGTTATATTGAGAGAGAGAGATTAATGTTTACAATGCTAAAGCATTCCCCTCAGAGGGAGCTCTATGTTTTAAAATCTAAAAATACTCCAAAAAACTAATTATTGCTTAGAACTCTAAAAAACAAATTACTTACTAACTAATTTTTCAATTTTTTTTCACCGAAGAAGAATTAGATGAGTTCGATATTTTAACTTGGCGAACGACATATGAAAGTACATATTCTGTGCCTTTTGTTGTGGCACATGATCTGCTAACCGCAAATTTTGACGATGGCTTTAGAGTCTGCTTTTAGTGTACGTAGAAAAATACTATATGATTACAAAACTCGGTTTAAACAGGATACCGTTGAGATTTGGTGTGCTTGAAAGATTGGCGTGTTGCCAAATGGTACCTCTCTTTTTTTATTTGGTACCTCTCTTTATTATCTACCTCTCATTTTTTTCTAAGTAAAAATGATGTAATAAAAAGGGAATAGTGTTGGATTTTTTTTTTTAGTATTTGCTAGTTGATTGTTTGAATCATTCTAGTCTATTTAAATATATTCCTCAATTTTTTATTTTTTTTTCTTTCCTCTAATGTAATTTGATTAATTCAAAATTTAAATATCTTTTTAATATAAGTTTAGCTTTTTTAAAATACCAAATTTCTTTATAAATAATATTTTAAAAATTTATTAAATAACAGAACATATTAAAAATCGTTCTATATAACATTAAAAATCGGTCTTATATAATATTAAATATCTATATTGCTTGTTGGTTGTTGGTCTTTTTTGCTTTTTAAAATTTAGCAAATGTACACAAGTTTTATTTTTGAAAAAAGGTGTCCATTAGATGTAATGGCATAAAGTAAAGGCTATAAGCCTA
Source organism: Tillandsia leiboldiana (assembly GCA_029204045.2). Lineage (NCBI taxonomy): Eukaryota > Viridiplantae > Streptophyta > Magnoliopsida > Poales > Bromeliaceae > Tillandsia > Tillandsia leiboldiana. The sequence continues at coordinate 34,047,272 of CM055073.1, read as the reverse complement.
AAAGTTATAACCTACATCCTACTTGTCTCTTTTCCAAAAAAGAGAAACCTTTTTTCCAAAAGAAAGGGTTCGGTCTCTCCACTGGGTAGGCTGGCACGACATGGGCTCTCTTCTGGGTAGTCTCGAACGGCACAGCCCGTGTCGTGTGTTTAGGGGGGCTATGCTGCGCGAGTGAGGGGGTCTTTCTGGGCCTTGGTCTTGGGAAAACCGATTCGGTATGGCCCCCTCAGATTGGCGGTAGGGTTGTGTCGGGTTGATTCAGTGCCTGAATTGAACGAGGTGAATGTGGGACGTACCAACACACATTACATCCCTAGATACGTTGAGACTAGTTCAAAAGATTATTCTTCATCCACTTTGCAATTCAAGAAAACAAGGGTCGTGGAAATTGATGATATGGAATTTAATTATCATATAGGAATATGATGAGTGATGATGATGATGATGCCTTTGTTGTAAAGGGCTAACTTCGGTATTTTTACCTCTAACTGTTACATATAAAAGTATTTAAACACTGCTCTCTATCAACTTAAGTTTTTGGAGAAAAATAGTTGTTTCATTTAATTTAACATAGTATCACAGCAGGAGGTTCTGAATTCGAATCACGCCGGGCTCCTAGCATTATTGATTTCCACCCATTTAATTCAAGTCCACCTCATGGGCCTAGTAAAAAGTCTCGAGCCCAGACATGAGCAATGTTAAATATAAAAATATGTAAATACCGTTCTCTAGCAGCTTAAGTTTTTAGAGAATAATGATTGTTTCGTATTATTTAACACTAACTTTCAAGCAAAGGAATGTATTCTATCTGAAGCTGAGTATGACATATGTGATTGTGTTTAATCAGCTTGAATTAGTCCTAAGGTACCATATTTTGGGTGATGCAAATTTTACTTGGCGTCATCTTAAAGTGTGAGCTTTTTTTCTGCAAATTTAATAGAGTGCAGCTGTGTGGATGACTTGGATTTGGCATTGCTTTCTGGGTCTAGTAGCTGACCTTTCAGTGATTGACATCCCCTTGACTATTGCTAAACCTTTTTTTTTTTTCGTCACCTTTTCTTTTCAGTGCTCTTTAATGATCCTTGTATGAGTGTGTAAGCTTTGTGCAATGCTTGATATGCAGAGAAACACCCAAGGGAAACCAGAGGGCAATGAGAAATTTACTAAGCAAGAAAATCATACATTGAGTTTACATTTAAATGTATTAATTCTCTGATGGTTTTGGCCATTCCAAGGTGATCATTTGTAACAGAAAACATGATACTGGCTACTTATTGGATTATATTAAACATTAACAGAAGGAGTCATGAATTGATTTGCTCTAGTTATTCAGTTTGGTAGGACCATAAAGGTGGTGGGCAAAATGCAGTGGTGTTTAGAAAAACCTAAAAGATGTTCCCAGAGAACCCCCTAGGATGTCAAGTTTCCGTCTAGATTCAACCATTAGCTTACTTTATTTCAATCCCAATATATTGCTGGCTTTGCTGGAACCGTTCTTGCTCTCTTGCCTATACTCATCATTGCTTTCAGAAATACTCCTTAAGTAACTTAAGCATATTAGGTCATCAAACAAAATGGTTGTCACATCCCACTTCCGAAGAGGTCACCCATCCCCGAGCCTACGACTCGGTTAACTTGGTATTTTAGACCTGATAACCTGTCAGGCTAAACCCACCGGCCCAAAATACTAAAGCTCGATTATTAGGTCTACGGTACCTAGCCTTATATACTCCACACCATGCCCTTGACTATCCAATTGGGATTATTTCCTAACCTGCGTTGTCACAATGGCATTCATAAACAGCTCTTCTTGGTTCGCTTTAGAAGCTATGCTAGTGCTTTTAGTTTAGACAGAGTTATTAATGAAAGCTGGAACATGGGAAGCATGGTATTCAAGTAGCTGATCCTCAGAACTGGATTTTAGAGCTTGAGCTCAAATTTGGATAGAGTTGTTTGAGAACTTTACATTCCACATCGAGATCAAGTACTGTATTTATCTATCTACTGCTTTTTTTTTTGTTTGGCATTTTTAAAGCTTCTACCTGTGAAGTACTCACAGAAGATGCAATTTATTTTCGTCCCTATGAATTCATATGTCACATAGAACCTGTTCTGTTTCTCTATAGAACCTAGGAGGATTTGGGAGTAGGAATTCCCTCAAAGCTATAGAACTTTATTGGGGTTTGGTTGAAGAGTCATAGTTTCCATTCAAAACGAGCGACTGCCCACTTTGCTGTTCAGCACTGAGAAGTTTGGAGCATATCTAACCAAAGAGGTGCAGTTTTTTGTTTTTTGAGTTCTGGTTATTAAATGTTAAGAGCTTAATAACAGCAAACATAGGATTGGGTGATTAACAATGCTAGCCATGCTTATAGCTTATCAATTTATGATATTTTCATGTTTATTCTTTGCACATAGTCTTTGTTTGCTTTCTTCTCTATGCTCTGCTAATTGGCTTCTGCTTGCTCTCTTGTCATCCCTTTTGGAACTTTTGAAGGAATGTGTTAAAAGACGAGCTCTAAAGTCGGTCCAAAATAACCCATACTGCTCGGAGGCAGCTGCGAAGGATGCCATTGAGGCCGTATGGGATATCTGCTACAATGATACTTATCCCTTTGACAGAGCTCCTTGAGAAGGTACCAGCACTGGGAACATTTTTCATTTCCCAGCGAAAATCAGAGAAGTTGGTTAAGATACCTGGACTAAAATTCGATGTCCCCAATTAAAGATTCCTCATTTGTTTACTGTGTTTGATTTTTGTTTCACTCACATGATTAGATTATTCTGCGGCCAATTTTGTGTAATTTTTTTTTTTTCTCGAGACTCTAGTTTCACAAGGGTGCAATTCGCTACACTTTTTTTAAGGCAATCTCTCTTTTGGAATAAGAGAGATTTTGTAGTAACAAACTGATATGCTATACTTGTTTTATTTGAATATTGCAATATTGTCAAATCAGAAAATTTAATTTCATACAATTGTAAGTTGTTGATTCATTAATGCCACAATCTGAGAATTAGAGTTTTCTAGTTAAAGTTTGTGCGTACTTTAATGATTGGAGGTCTTCAATTTTACTTCCTATTATCTGCCTTTTTCACCACTTTGCTGAGGGTCTAAAATTTCGTAAAGTTAGTTATCAAAAAGTTTAGTTGTTGTACTTAAGTGCTGTAAGTTTTATGTTTCTGCTTACCTTTCTGTTAGTTTTTAGTTTTTTAACTTGTTATTGGCAAATGTTTGCTGTGGACAATGGAGATATAATTACTGATATACTTTTCTATTTGTTACTGCACATTAACATATTTTATATGGAATTTTTCTTTATCATGTATCTGTACTGACCGAAATATTAACACTTAGATCCCTGCTGCCATGGATTTTCTTCTGGCTGAGTTCCACAAAGTTTGCATATACACTGTCCCAAAGTACCTGCATCCACCAGTTGTAAGTTAATGAGACATTTACACCCTAATTCTAAATTGCAATGTATTCATTTTTGTGATTTATATTGATCGTACTTTTTTCTTCTCTTAAATCTATTGTGTCCTCATTCTCTAGGTACCTTTTCAGAAGGTTTCCCTAAATTGGAAAGTACATGCCTAATTATCTTCTTCTCTGTTTCTCATCTCCGTTAACTTCCGTAATAAGCAAATAGTTTTTGTATTTGATCTAAAGGGATCATAACCGAATTGATTTCTATAACACTTGTTTCACATCTTAGCCTTTCTGCAAGTACTTCTGTCCTAACGTATCTTAGGGAACCACAAGTTTAATCCCTAGACAATTGGTTTGAGTATATCACCTTTGTTCCTTTTATCTTAGTATGTCTGTTCAGTTTTAGTATGGGCATTTTCGTGCTTAAAACACTTTACTAGTGTGTATAGTTGAATCTTTTGGTCAAGGACATTTGGAAGGACACCTGATCTGTGTGTAGAATTATTATATTAGCCCTCAAGTACGATAGATGAGGTAGTACATACATGTGGCATTATTGGTAAGGTGTTTATCTACATTGATGCATCAATTATTAAATAAATTTGAACTGAACTAGGAACTCGATGTAGCCCTCATAGGTGGTGGGGTATCTGTAGAAAATATGCTTTAGGAGAGAGAAGAAAATAAACAAACAATGAGTGAGAGAAAGTGCAGCTAAGTCCCGGTGTCAAAACAGAAAGAGTGGTAAGAAAATAGTGATCAATCAATTCGAACTCCAAAAATTTTCATTTCATCTATCTGATATTCTTTTTACATGATGTTTTCTTCTTAATAGACTACTAATGCAGCCAAAATAACCAACCATTATAATCTTAGCAATTGCAAGTCATTTTTAGATTTGGCTCTATCTTAGCTACTGAAACAAAATGATATATGACAAATTTATCCCAGACCAACTGACCATAATGACCTTATCAACTGTTTACTATTAAACATTTTGTATCCACCAAAAAAAAAAAAAAAAAAAAAACTTAACTGAATCAATCACAGGAAAAAAAAAAAATATTACCTGAATCAAATAACAAAATCCAATAAATAAAACTAATCTAGTTCACTAACATGACTTAAATCAAAACTTGAATAAAAGACTAAAGCTAATCCAATCCTAGCTTTTTCATCATTTACTCCTACTTGACCAATCTCATCCTTTTTATCTCATGATGTCCATCTTCAAAATTGATTGCTGGTGCCTTCATGTTCTAATCATGAATGCTTATATCTAAATGGCCCATGAACTGTGATTTTCACCGCCTCACGATGATTGTTGTTGCAGTCTAGATTAATGAATCAACAACTTACAATTGTATGAAATTAAATTTTTTGATTTGACAATATTGCAATATTCAAATAAAACGAAATTACCATTCAATTCTTTGGAAAAAATCAATGGCCATTACTTCATGGATTCACAGATGACTAACTGAGATATGTTCACTTGCACATAGCAGCAAGAAAACAAAGTTCTCATTTCAAATTGTATCTTAAAGGTAGCGTTTGGATCGGGGATTAGAAAAAATTTGTTATACCGGGGATAGGTACAGATTCTGGTATTAGCAGGAATTGGTGTAAATTTGCGTTTGGTTCGTTTTATGAGTTATACCGGAATTAAAGTAAATTGTGTTTGGTAAATTATATAGGAATAAGGAGAATGGGAAGAATTGGTAAAAATTGTGTTTGGTTGAGTATAGAGGAATAAGAAGAATTGATAAGTGATAAATTTGTGTATTGACTATTTTGCCTTTTATGATATATTATATAAATAAAATATTTTATTATATTAATCAACCTAATAATAAATTTAAAATATTATTTAAATTTGTAAAAAATATTTTAAAATATATAATAAATAAAAAAAAATACTAAAAAATTATAGAAAATTACATATTAAAATATTTAAAATGTTTGATTGTAAAACCAGTAAACAATAGCTAAGATTCTTTTAATTTTGTCCTTTTAAATATATTTATAGTATAATTTAATATTAATGTAAATTTATTATAAGGTTGATTAATAGCATATTTTAATATTTTTAAAATTAATCATAAATGGTGAAATAGTGAGTAAAAAAATTGTAAAAAATTCAAGCAGTAATAATAACTATCTGGATGTTAAATAACAGTAAAACAGAATGTCATGACCAGATATCAAGTAAATAACGAATCAAACAAATGTGTGAAATAATGACGTTACACTAATAAAAATTCCCCCAATTATTGGACAAACATAATATTTAGCAGATTAAATCACATAAAATTCAGTCCATTATGATCATAAAGATCAGAAAATAATAAGTCATTTACAATCCCATTGAATGCCGCATAATTCAGTTCAATACACATCAGAAAAGTCCTTTACATACAAGAATTCATACATAAATTTACAAACACATTGTAATCATACAATCAAATATATTACACATTTCTTACATTGCAATCAAATATATAACTAACTGCGATTATTCCATAACTCGTCTGTTATAATTGTGCGCACCGCGTCGCCTATTTGTGACTCTGTAGTACCAACACTATGAACCGTTTCCTCGACATCTAATTCTACATTTGTTTCTTCCTCCATCACATCGTTAAATATGGCATCCGCACCAGAGTGTCGTCGAATAAAATTATGTAAAACACAACATGCCATCGCAATCTGGCATTGGACTTTATATGGAAAGGGTGTTGCAACAGTCAAGATCTTGAACCGTTTTTTTAAAATACCGAATGTTTTCTCCACCACATTTCTCAACTGTGCATGTCGATGGTTATATAGGTCGCGCGGACTTCGATGAGTGCGACCTCGTGTGCTTCCCTCAAATTGGCTAATATGGTAACGCTCCCCCCGATATGGTGCAAGAAATCTGTGTGTATTTGCATAGCCAGAATCTACCAAATAATATTTGCCTATAAATTTTACACAACATTTACAATGTTAAAATCTATATTCCCCATCAATAAAAATTTGCAAAATAAAAATTGATGTGTACAATATACCTTCAGGCACAGTGAATCCTCCAGTTTCGCATGCCCATCGGAGTACTCTCATGTCAGATGCAGATCCCTCCCAACCAGTGCAGACAAATAGAAAGTCGTGGTCAAAGGATACTGCAGCCATCATGTTTTGCGAAGTAAATCCTTTGCGATTCCGGAATCTCGGTTGCTTGCTCTTGCTGACAACCACCGGAAGATGTGACCCATCTATTGCACCAATTGCATTCTGGCAATAAACATGAAACAACATGCAGGCAATTATTATAATGAACACTGGTGACATATAAATAAGTGAACTAAAAAATATAAAAGCATACATACCTTGAATGGGTGAAAATTGACATTATCTCTAATCCGGGCATGCGCCGGCACATTATTCGCCGGAAATGTTATGTAATCGTCTTTCAACGTCACAATTGCCCGAAGCACATTGTTGAAATGTCGACTTATAGTTTCACCCGAATGTTGAAATGTTTCAGCCATTACCCTATTAGCCACCCCATGTCCAACACAAAACATAAAAATTCCCAACTGTTCCTCAATTGTCAAATTGCGTGTGTTTTGTAACAATCCATTTTGGACTAGCTCATCGCGAAGTGCGATGAAAGTCGTTGTTCGCATTCGAAACTGGTCGTACCCACGGTCAGGATGGCCATTCAATATATCACATATCACCTGGTGCCCTGTGAATGGGCGGGTTCGACACGGTTGCTTATCGACAGTTTGGGTAGATGTAAAGTAACCTTGCTCCACCAACATCGCTAATACCTCATCCCAATAGTCGTCATCATCATCTAAAAGCTCCCTTATTATGGTATTGATTTTGGAGGAAAACACATGACCATGATTCGTATCACCCATTAATGCTGTAAGTACAATATATATTGAACATTGACAAGCGCAACATATGACGTTGTAATATAACAATAATTCAAGCATGCTTGTTAATATAGTCGATGATTAAAGAGAACATCTAACAGCATTCAAACATAATTGAAATGTCTTATGAGCATATTACATGATGATTCAAAGGTAAATCTAACAGCATTCAAACATAATTGAAATGTCTTATGAGCATATTACATGATGATTCAAAAGTAAATCTAACAGCATTCAAACAAAGTCATACACATTAAAAACAAAAACTAATGTCCAGGAAAAAATGGCCTATATACAGACGATTGCATTGACACTTGACGCTCAACCCACGCTATTGCCATCTCGTCGTTCATTGTCATAAACAGTTCACGATTATTAAGATCTTTGAGTGCATCCCCGACATACAGTGCTTTTTCTGTAGTCATGCCTGGCATCGCATAGACTCGGCTCATGCAAATGGAAATTGTTGGAATACTACTTTTGCAGTCCTTTTCATATTGATACATTTCACGTGCCAGTTCAAGTTTTTGCTTGCCTAGATCAACAAGTTCAGATAATACACTAATACTGGCTTCTGGTTTGCGGCGGCGTCCCCCAGAGGACGCGGTAGGTTTGGGTTGAGGGTTTGTAGGTGGTGGAGAGCGTGGTCGTTTGCTTCCTGAGCTATGCCCGCTCCCGCTTGCAGTACCTCCGACATTGGGGATGTCAGGAGTTGAAGATGGGTAGTCGGAGGTTTGTGTCGCCCCTGTATGTGCATATTGAGGGGCTGCAGAAGCACCTGCTTCAAATGGATTTTGTGAGATATTAAAACCCGACATTCTTATTCCAAGATTTGTATCATCCTCACCAGGGGACGATGAGGATGAACTCTCAACAGTTTGGGCTGCAGGCATACTGGATGCAAATCCATATCGGCCAGTGGCCGTGGTTTTTTCTGTCAAGAATTCTAGATCCTTATATAGCGGAAATGGCCTATCTCGACATCTTGCATATGATGGATTTCCCTGTTGAATAGGAATAAGATATGTATAATGTCAATTATTCATATATTACGCGAAACAATTGTGTCGAACAAATTTTTTGATTTACAAGATAGGGTCAATACCGCTATCACATCATCCCAGTCGGTTGGATCTCCAGGTGTCGGGATATTGTGGATACAATCCCAATCCCATCCACTCTTGTTGGCTAAATAGTTATACAGAGTGAATGTCCGTTTTAAAACTTTTAGCCGATTTTTTAATTGGTCCTTCTTGAGTTGTAAATTGGTCCTAGCATTGAATGCCGCATTGATTCGAACCCACGCTACTGTAGTGAACGACCAATTCACATAATTCCCTAGTGTATGCTCTTCAATGAGCAAAGACATGAATATTGTGTCCATATTATCACTCCAATTATGTGTTCGGGTCTGAGGTTGGGCACGCTGCCCACAAGGACCCTCCTCAGATGCTACGAAATTAGAAAGTGGGTCGAAAGCCACACTTTTTCTTGCTTGATGCTTACCGTGTTTCTTGAAGGGACGCATCTGGAATAAGAGTTATATAATGTATTTGAAGGCACATTGATAGTAATAAATAAAGTAGAAATAGAGGGAAATTGTAATTAAGTATTGGACTCACTTGATTGCCACATAGTATGGGGTAGCATTGGCTTTATAAGCCAGTGGCCGTCCATCTGATACTTGTGGCAATCGTCATCATCGTCCTTATTAATATTCGCAATTGTCCAACACAGACAATTTTTCGCTAATATTTGTATGCCCAGTTTGATTTGTGCTGGTGGAAACCCTGTTGCCAGGTTGTTGGCATAATGTGTGCTGGTTGTCAACATGTTGCAATTATGTGTTGTTCGTGTGTATAATGCCTATCACCTGTTTTTAAATGATTTATATAAAATATTTTTTGACTCAATTGATTGCCAATTGGTATGGGGGTGCAGTAAATACATGCCATTCCATCAAATACCTATGGCAATCATCATCATCGTCCATATCTGAAGCTACAGGGGATAGGCTGCATACTCACACTTGTCATACAAAATGCCAACAGGGAATAGGCATCATACACACAAACATCACATATGCTCGCAACAAGGTGACAACCAACGCCCAACCATATTTTATGGCAATGAAATGCAACAACATTGGAACACAGTCCTCACAGGCAAATCTACCAAATAGGCAATAACATGAGAACCAGCACATATTATGGCAATGACATGCACACATTATGCCATCAACATTAAAACATGAAGAATCGAAGCACTGAATAAGGCACTCATAGGGGGCATACCTTTGTGATAAAGAATCACAACCTGTTAAGAAGCAAGAGGGGCCGCAGAGGGGGTGGCGACGCGGCGAGGGGACGCAGCGGAGAGGTTGCCGCAGAGGGGCCGCGGCGCGGTGAGGTGCCGCAGAGGGTCGCGGTGCGGATAGGGGCCGCAGAGGGGTCGCAGAGGGGCGCGGAGAGGGGCGCAGAGGGGCGTAGAGGGGCCGCAGAGGGGCGTAGAGGGGCGCTGAGGTGTCGCAGAGGGGCGCAGAGGGGTCGCAGAGGGGCGCGGAGAGGGGCGCAGAGGGGCGCAGAGGGGCGCGGAGAGGGGCGCAGAGGGGCGCGGAGAGGGGCGCAGAGGGGCGTAGAGGGGCGCGGATAGGGGCGCTGACGGGTCGCAGAGGGGCGCAGAGGGGTCGCAGAGGGGCCGCGGCGCGGTGAGGTGGCGCAGAGGGTCGCGGTGCGGATAGGGGCCGCAGAGGGGCCGCAGAGGGGCCGCGGCGCGGTGAGGTGCCGCAGAGGGTCGCGGTGCGGATAGGGGCCGCAGAGGGGCCGCAGAGGGGCGCGGAGAGGGGCGCAGAGGGGCGTAGAGGGGCGCGGAGAGGGGCGCTGAGGTGTCGCAGAGGGGCGCAGAGAGGTCGCAGAGGGGCGCGGAGAGGGGCGCAGAGGGGCGCTGAGGTGTCGCAGAGGGGCGCAGAGGGGCGTAGAGGGGCGCGGAGAGGGGCGCTGAGGGGTCGCAGAGGGGCTCGGAGAGGGGCGCAGAGGGGCGTAGAGGGGCGCGGAGAGGGGCGCTGAGGGGTCGCAGAGGGGCGCAGAGGGGCGCAGAGGGGTCGCCGCGGGGCGCGGAGAGGGGTCGCAGAGGGGCGCAGAGGGGCGCGGAGAGGGGCGCAGAGGGGTCGCAGCGGGGTCGCAGAGGGGTCGCAGCGGGGCGCGGAGAGGGGCGCAGAGGGGCGCGGAGAGGGGCGCAGAGGGGCCGCAGAGGGGCGTGGAGAGGTGCGCAGAGGGGCGTGGCGCGGAGAAGGAGATCGGAGAAGGAGATCGGAGAAGAAGGAGATCGGGGAAGGAGATCGGAGAAGAAGGAGATCGGAGAGTAAAGCAAGGTTGGGGAGAAGAAGGAGATCGGAGAGTAAAGCAAGGTTGGGGAGAAGACTACAGCAACTCGCCTCGAACCCCGCGCCAAAATGGGTGGAATCCGAATTCCACCCATTTCCTGGAATTTGGATTCCACCATCCATACCCACTATCCCGCATTACCTAGAACCCGGGTTCTCAAAAAATCCATCCCCGTTTGGGTATGGATAGGGGGATAAGGGGGGTATTCCGCCCTTATCCCCCTATCCAAACGCAGCCAAAATGAATAGAAAAATGTAAAGTAAGAACAAGGTCAGGAGTTTCTTATTCCTGAAAACTATATTTTTAAAAACACAACTACTCTAAAACTTTTATTCATGCACAATCAAGCTCCCTTAAACACATTTTTTCCATCTTGATTAAAGAGCTCAATGGTAGATCGAAAAGCTGCATGATAGATTACACTTTTTTTAAGGCAATCTCTCTTTTGGAATAAGAGAGATTTTGTAGTAACAAATTGATATGCTATACTTGCGATTGCCCACTGTAACTCCAAAAGCAAGAGAAGATGCAGAATCTACGGAGTTGAAAATTATTTATCATTCTCTTAATTAAGATACTGCAAGGACTGGTAGGAAAAATTGAATAGGATTGGGATAAGGATTGGGTTGGACAAATGATAATCCACTCGAGTGTTTGGTGCTTCTAGGACAACACCTAGAATTGGATTATTTTATATAAATTCAAATTTAAAACTAAATTCAACTCAAAACTTAATTTTTAATTTGAATTGAGATATTTAGATTGAGATTCAAAATCTGTTTTTGAAATTACAAGTAAATATTTAAAATTGAAATTTGAATTCGGAAAGATTTAATTTTATTTGAATTGAAATTCAAAATTTGAATTTCTGAAAATAATTTGAATTAGAATTTGGATATGACTTTGAAATTTAATTTTTAAATTTTAATTCAATATTCGAAATCAAGATAAAACCTAATTTGAATTTCAAATTTGAATTCAATATTTGAATTTGGATTTGAAATTTGAACTTAAAATCTGAATTTGAATTTAAAATTTAAATCCAAAATTTGAATTTGACTTTGAAGTTTGATTCCAAAATTTGAATTTACATTAAAATTTTGAAACCAAAATTTGAATTTGAAATTTGAATTTTTAATCTAATTTTGGATTTTGAAAATGAATTCAAAATATAAATTTAAATTTGAAATTGGAATGTAAAATATAATTTTGAATTTAAATTCATAATTCAAATTAAAATTGTGCAATTAGAATTACTATTTAAATTCCAACCATAAAAAAAAAAAAAAATCTTCCAATTTAGTCCAATCTCGTCTAATTCTAAATGTTAGGTGAGATTTTTTGTTCCATCCAAAGGGGACTGCTTATTGGAGGGGATTAGTTTAATTCAATTTGGTGATTACACCAAACATAAGACTATAGATAAACTGAATTATTTTGAATTCAATTCTACCCGATCAATCCTGAATGTCTAATATGTCCTGAAGTAATTATTTATCTTTGCAAAAGAGCAAGCTATTGGGGTAATTTGTTTGTAGGCTTTCTAAAAAATTTAAATCTAATTATCTGCATAGATAATTTTTAAAAAATGTGATTAGACAAAATTATATATTAAATATAACTGTAGAGAAATATATTGAGTGCATATCCAAAATTTTCCTTGTTTTTCCCTTTCCATAATAATTCAAAATTATTTTTAATATTACATATCTTAAATAAGGTCACCATGCATTAATGAATTGAAAAGCATAATCTTTTTTTTTTTTTTTTTTTCAGACAAAACGGTACCCACTGAATTAAATTACAAGTGAGGTATCCAGGGTCTAAAAAAAAGAAGAAAAAAACAAACAAACAACATAATAGATCTAAAGAGTAGAAAAATAAAAAACGAAACAAAACGTCAAAGAGAAGATAGAAAAACACACACACACACAAAGAAACATGAGCAGAAGAGACGGTTGTAAACAAATTAATCGAGACGAAGGGGCACAAAGTTCCTCCCATTGCTTGACGAACTGAATGCGCAAGTCGACAACTCGGAGAGTATTTGAGTCAGAGCCCTTGAAAGTTATGTTGTTTCTTAATGTCGAGATGACCCACCAGTTAGTTTCTAGGTAGATTAGCCTTCTCGAGACTAATTGAGTGTCGTCTAAACACATCCATCTCTCCCAAAGGTTTGTGACATCTTCCACAAAATACACCTCGTGAACCCTCTCGCAAGACATCACTAAAATGAACTTGCTAAAAACACATTCACTGAAAAGATGGACAGTTTCAGTAGCTATAACCACAGAGCACATAGGATGCGTCCCCTACCCAGCCTTTCTGAAGCAGATTGTCGGTTGTGGCTGTCCTTTTCTTCAGCAAAACCTAAGTGAATATCTGTAACTTTATAGGTACTTTTTGTTACGGCTTTTTGTGTTGGCATATTTCGTGAGTTGAGTCGGAGTCTTGAAGTGATCAAATTACCAATCAGCAATCGAAGACTCAGAGAAGATTCAACAAGAGCTCAAGTTGACACTCAGTGTTTTGAGTCTTGAAGATTGAAGTTGAAGAATTATGGATCATATACATCAATCTCAAGGAAAATGGATTCGGAATGATCAGGTACGTTTAACTAAATAATTTTGGTGATCCGAATACATTTGTATAGTTTAGAAACACTTGGATAAGTTTCATTGCTTAAAAATAAAAAACTGGACAAGTTGGATGTTCAGGATCTGGATCAGACCATTCTAGTCCGGATCCCGAACATAGTTTAGTTCATGCGGAAATCCAGTCCGGACCTCTCATGTTTCAGTCCGGACCCCGAACTATGTGCTTGATGAAATCGCATGAACAGTCCGGATCAGGAAATTCCAGTCCGGACCCCGAACTGTTTTTTCAGAAAAATTGCTGAAAAAAAGATGACAATCCGGATCAGCCAAATCCAGTCCGGACCGTCGTGCGGGAAAAATTCTGTTAAGTCAGTTTTTGATGATTATCTTTTTCCAAAGGTTTCTAACCTATAAATAGACCATAATTTCATCTTTTAGGGTTCCGGAAAAAGGGATCAATCCACATATAGAGAAGAAAGGAAAACACGATTAATTCATGTTTCTTCGTCTATATTGATCAATTTGATTCTAGAGTTTCCAAACTCCTAGTTCTTGTAGAATCAAATTGATGAATACTTAGATGGTGTTTTCTGATTTATCCTTGATCTAAGTATTCGGCGGATTGTCACCACCAAACAAAACAACGATTTTCCTCAAAATCGGCGCGTTGATTTGGGTGGCCTTGTGGATTCAAGGTGTTACCGCTCTCGTGGATTCAGAGCGTGGTACGTTCGTGGATTCGAGACGTACTACTTGGTGGAGACCGTGGATTCGGTCAGACGTCGTGGATTCTCGATGTTGGACGCCGTGGATTCGGCGTTGGACGCAAATCGTGGATTCGAGGCGCGTTGCGGAGCGAGCGGAGAAGATCAACTCGGAGCGTATGGAAAAAGGTTGAGTCGTGTGTGAGTACGGTATATCACCTTTGTACGTGTTTAATCTTAGTTGATTTCGCCGTGTGATCGGTCCCGTGGTTTTTTACTCTTGGTTTTGGAGTTTTCCACGTAAAAATCTCTGCATGTTATTTACTTTTCCGCATTGGGTTTTATTACGCAAAAATTTTTGAGTGTTTATTGTTTACACCTATTCACCCCCCTCTAGGTATTTTTTTCCCTATTTAAATCCATATTTATCATAACCCAACAATTTCAAATTCTAAATTCTCTTAAGCCGGTCATCCCTAGGGTCCCCATCGGTGATGGCTGCATAAGCTATGAAGCTGTTCTTCGTGTTCCAACGCCATAGGAGCTTATCTAGACTCTTTGCCACTGTGAATTGAGAAAATCATTCCTTAAATACTCGAACATGCGCAGCACTGACCAGACCAGACGAACCACATCCCTTTAGTTACTTCCGCCATCTCCATCCACTGCTAGAGAAGCAGTCCATCACATTTAACTCGTTCTGGCTGACTACTTTCTGTATATCTGGAATGTATGTTTGTAGCGTGACATCTCTGCTTAATATGTGTGACCAAAGATCTATAAGTTGCCCATTTCTCAGATTGTAGCTCGTAGCTCGTAGCTCACACCAGTGTTGAAAACTTCTTCAAGTTTCTTAACACTCGTCCACCACTATGAAGTTGGAGTACCTTCCTTCTCTAAGAGGTTTTTTATAGCGATAATATAGCTCTCTAATGAGTTTCTTTCATTGTAAGCATGTTTCTGCAAATAACATCCACCACTATTTGGTTAGGAGAGCATCATTCATTCTTTTCATATCTTTAACACCCAACCTTCCCTCCTCCTTACTCCTGCACTCACTCTCTTAGGCGACCATATTAACTCCCTTATTTGTGTCTAAGCTTTCTTTCCAAAAAAAAAAGTCTCTTCTCCATGCCTTAATGTGTTTAATTACCCATTTTAGTATCTTACAAATGAAGAAGAAGTGTAATGGTATATTGGAAAGGACAAAATTCACCAATGCCAGCCTTCTCCATTGTGAAAGAAGTTTCGCCTACCTGCCACTAATTCTTTTAAGGACTTTGTCGATGATGCCGACCCAATCTACTTTTTTTTTTAACGGCCTATTCTCTAATGGCAATCTCAAATACTTTGTTTGAAATTTTCCTACATTTCATTTCAAAATGCTAGCGAGGATCGATGCTTTATTACTGTTAACCCCCATATAGAACAATTCAGATTTTTCCTTATTAATTTTCAAGCTCGATGCCCATTTGAATAATGAAAGAATCAACTTGAGATTTCTCAAAAATTTCTTTTTTGCCACATAGAAGAAAAACGTTCTGCATATTGAATAAGAGTCACCTGATGTTTTGTAGTAGGGCCAACCCCCTTGATAAGATTATGTCTATAGGTCGAATCTGTCATTTTGGCGAGGCATTTTGCCACAAGGAAAAAAAGAAGGAAGAAGGGGTCTCCTTCCCTTACTTGTTTTGTTTTGATCCAATTAGTTACTTCCCCATTGGCCAGCATAGCAATCTTAGCATTATGTATACATTACTTGATCCAGCCACACTACTTCTTATCAAAACCTCACCATATCATAATTTTTCAAAGAAATGCCCAGCTAAGTTTGTCATTAGCCTTTTCAAAGTCAACCTTAACACCAACCACCTTTCCCTTAGCTTTGCACCCCCATCCTACTATTTCACTTGCCATCACGAAACCATCCGCAAGTAATTTACCATTTAAAAATGTGGATTGAGAAGGAGATGATTTCGTGCAATATTCCTTCCCGTCTATTAGCTAGGACCATGGATATAATCTTCTAGATCCTATCTAATAGATAAATAGGTCAAAAATCATTAGCACTCATGGCCCCGTGCCTCTTTGGTATAAGACAAATGAATGCATAATCAATAGGACTAGTGGATAACTATCCGTTGAATTGTTCTTGAAATGCATTTCAATTGTCCTCGTTTCTTACGTCTCAAAAAGTATGATAGAAGCTTATAAGGAAGTCGTCTGGGCCTGGAGCCTTATCACCTCCTAACTAGAATGTAACTCTTTTGATCTCTTTCAAAGTAAATAGGGAGGACAGTTGGTCTAAATTGGATATTCATTTCGTTTGAAACATCCCACTCCAATCCCTATGCAACCATATATCTGGCTTATTAGGGGTGAATAGTTCTTTTAAATTTGCACCAAAAGTAATTTTTTTTCTCCCTTCATTGTATATGTATATTTCCTTTTCTCCATCTACAATATTTTCGATCTCGCTTGACTAACTCTTACCATTGGCAATCGAGTGATTTTTTTTTTTTTTTTTTTTTTTTTTTCCCCTTCTCTGAGACATTATTGCTTGGCCCTGGGTTTTCAGTGATTCTTCATCATAAAAAATTCTTAATGCTTACATTTTAGCTTTTTTCTTTTCATTGCCAAGTCCTGTGTTAAAACTTGCCGCTCATCCATTTTGTCAATCACCAATAACTCTATCGTAAGTCACTCCTTCGCTTGTATATTGTAGAAATTGTTCTTGCATGATTATCTTGTGATAGTGACACACTTTAGCTGTAAAACTTGAGATCACGCTATCTTTACCCCTTACTTCCATCCACCACACTGGTAAATTTGTAAGAAAGTCTTCTCTTTTCAACCATACTTTCTCAAATCAGAACAATTTGCTTCTTGTCGCCCCCTATAGTAGAAAGGACAATGGGACAATGATTCGACGTGATTTTGGAAATCGCTGACACCTACTCTATCTGTAGTGTTCTCATACAATCCGGATTGGTACATCTATCTTACCAAAATAAACAACACTGGTAGGGATCTATCTCGCGACTCCCTCATCTCGATCCGTCAAGCTAGCTGGAGTAGGAACGGAAGGGAAAGCCTCTGTAAAAACTGTCACCAACAGAGGGCGTGAGAACTACGTCAATCAGTAGTTCTCAGTGGGTAACCGTCTCCAAGCCCAACGGTCTGCCCACTAAATCTACTAAGACATAAGATAACAGAACTACTGTAATAAAGAATGGATAAGCTGGAAAGAAATCTACAACTATCATGTCTCCATCTATCATGCTCAATGGGTGAAACAGATGATAATATGCAACCACTCTAACTCGAGATGCCCAATCGACCCAATTATAATGACTGCAACATAGGGTCCAGTCAAGCCTGTGCTCCCCTACCACCACCTCCACTCTCTAGGCAGGATTTACGTAGGGCGTCCCAACGGACTAATATAACTATCGCACGAAACTGCCTTAGCAGGTCCAATCATCGCATCCGGAACGACATCTCAAAAGGAACGACCCACTGAGGAAAAACAACGCGGAATCAAGTATCACAACTGTAGCACATGAAGACTATAACCCAAACCCACGATCCACCAGATCGGAAGACTCACAAGCCCAATCAACAACCACACCGGCCGGAGAACACTCGACGGCCCTGAATCACTAGCTCGCCAACTCGACAACTAGTAACAACAAAGGGTTCAAAAATTCCGGGAGGCTGGCGCCTACAACCCTAATCAAACAAGAATAAGTTCCAAACACAGCCTCCCGTCGCTCTTGACCCAAATATGGAAACAAACTTAGAACCCAGATCACTCGTACTCTCTTCGGGTGAGGAAGTTTATATGAAAAGATGATATTTATTTCTAAAAACTATTTTCACTCGAACCTTCTCAGGATGAGGACAAAAAGTAGTTTATTTTTAGAAAACCATCTTGATTTGAAAAAATTTATTTTAATCGATTTTAGTTCTTAAGGCTGTATTTGTTTTGGGGTTAGGATGGGGATAAGGGGATATCCTCCCTTATCCCCCCAAACGCACCAGGAATAACAAGAATATCTTATTCTGGTATTTCTGGTATAACAAGAATTACTGCTGCAACATCAATTATTCACTATATTTTATTTTCCTATTCTACCCCTAGCACACTACCCGAGGCACACCATATTACTTATTATTGGGTACCCACAAAATTAGAGCAAATAAAATATAAAATTAAATATTATTTTAATAAAATATAATTTGATTTTGATTTTGATTTTGATTTTATCTTATTTTTTTAAAAGCTTTAATCTATTAATTAAAATAAAGAAATTAGAATTTAACAAATACAAAATTAGAGCAAATAAAATATAAAATTAAATATTATTTTAATAAAATATAATTTGATTTTGATTTTGTTTTTGATTTTGATTTTGCTTTTGATTTTGATTTTGATTTTAATTTTATCTTATTTTTTGTCAAGCTTTAATCTATTAATTAAAATAAAGAAATTAGAATTTAACAACTTTTATCACATAATAAAGCTTGAGGGCAAAAAGGTCATTTAACTCAACTAAACCTCTTTATTGATCTTATTCTTCGTTCTCATACCAAACACAAAATCTATTATCCCTGGAACCATCCCAAACGTTTTTTTACACTAATTCCGTATTTTATACTTATCTCTGGTATAACTAGAATAGCCTTATCCCGTTACCAAACGCACCCTAAGAAAATCAGTTAAAAATAAGTTTTATTTTTCAAACCCGCTAATGCCTTCGACTTAATCAAACAAGAACAAATTCCGACAATCCTTCGAAATCCGGAAAGAAAATATTAGTTTACTAAAATCATGTGAATGACAAAGAATGTTGTAAAAATAACACTAAAATTCCCTTATTTAGAAATCCAAAGAATACAATAATTGATGTGAATGACAAAGAATGTTGTAAAAATAACTTCTCTGCCCCAATTAAGTATAATATCTAATATTCCCTGAACCCCTGAACAATTAAGTACAAAACTGTGTATATGATTATTATCTCCGTCCTCTGTATTTAGATCGTGACTTCTCCACTATTTCCGGCATCTCCGTGTTCGCCAAAGAAGACATTGCTTTAGCAATCTTCACTTTCTTTACTAAAAGCCACCATGTCTTGTCTACCTTCTCCTCCAGCTGCATCTTCGCCCTCAGCTGGCTGTAATATGAAACGTACATGATGGGATTAAGTTAGCTGCTGATCAAAGCCCCCATGTATTCCGTCCGATGTGAAAGAAAATGGGTAATGACTCAGTCAACTCTTTTATTTTAATTCTTGTAATTAATTAATTTGCATTGTTTTTAATTAAATCCAATTCAGCGGGTGGACTAGCTACAAATTTTTCTCAATTGTTAAAATCTAGGAAAAAGAAATATTGTTATAAGAAGATTGGAGGGCATACTTGCAAAGTGGGACCTTGCAGGACTGGTCTGATCGGTCGCAGACGGCGGCGTGCAGGCGGAGGAGCTGCCACATGCGCTTGCAGTGCAGGCATCCCCCCGGGGCGAGCTTCCTGGCGCAGGGGGCGAAGCGGCGCATGAGGCGCTGCAGCCCCTCGCAGGTAGCGAACCGGGTGCAGGGTCCCTTGCTCCTCCCGCCGGCACGGTCGCAGCCCTCGGTGAAGATGTGCTGCAGGCAGTCCATCGCCTCGCTCAGCTGCTGGTACGCCTCCTGCGCCGCGCGGTCCCTCTTCCACTTCTTATTCCTCTGCACGCACAGCAGATACAACTTCATTCAGTTCTATTCTATACTACACGTACAATAATTACTAAATAAAATAATTTTTTTTTTTTAAAAAAAGAAAAGGCGGCGACGAGGAGAAATCAATCGAACCAGTTCGGCATCCTGGAGGAGCTGGAGGACGTCGAGCTCGAGGGCGGGGTCGTGGCGGCGGACGAAGCGCCAGCCGTCGGAGCTCTGAACGTTGGCGAAGTCCTTGGCGGCGAGGCGCACGCAGCGCTGGTAGAGGCGCGGGGCGTCGCACAGCTTGGCGATCTTGAGCGCGTCGCCCACCCGCTCCGGCGTCAGCCGCGCCGCCACCCCGGCCTCGCTCCCGCTCTTCAGCCACCCCACCCGGTACTTGTGCGCCAGCGCCAGCAGCTGCACCCCGTGCCGCTCCATCGCCTCCTCCCCCTCCCTCGTCGTCACCCACCCCGACCTGCATACATATATATATATACAATACATGATCATTCTTGAATTTGGTCATAGTTGCATTCATTTTTTACAGGATCCGACGAGATCAGATGCGAATTCAATCATATATATATATATATATATATATATATATATATATATATATATACCTGGAGGAGTAGAGGAACTGGACGAAGGTGAGTACGGCGTCGGAGGGCACGCCCAGTATCTGGATCGCCCTCCCTGGCCTCTCCAGCATCCGCTCCAACACCGGCGACGCCGAAGCCTTTTTATCAACACCAAAAAATTAAAAAAAAATAAAAAAAATTTTAAAAAAATTCCGAATCAAAATAGATCCAGATATATATATATATAAATATATAAAAAAAAAATCAAGAAAATTTGCTTACGAGGATGCCAGAATGCGCGGGGATGCTCTGCCCGTCGGATGTCACGATCTGGACGTCGCACGGCGGCACGGAGTAGTCGTTGCCGCCTGCCTCGTGCCATCGCCGATATCCGTTAGATTCACCGCTAATTCTCGCCATTCCTTTTAACCTCTATATTCAATTTTCCCACTCCTCGATCTTTAATCAAAATTTACTCTTCTTTACGACAACAAATTGAGAAAAAAATTTTTTTGAGAAAAAAGAGAAAAAGAAAATTAGCTTGTCTCCTGGTCTACGCACAGGCCAAAGAAAAACGAAGAAGAGAAGGTTCTTTTTATAATATGGAAGAGGTCTCCAATCCCAAATTCCCAATTACCCATAAAAGAGTTTGAACATGACCTTTAAAGAAAAAAAAAAAATAAAAAAATAAATTTATTTAATGTTATATTTAGAATATGATGTGTCGGATTAAGTTGTCTTGTCAGCAACAGCTAAGAGCTCACTTTTAGAAATTTACTAGAGTCTCGTGCTTATTATTATTATTATTATTATTATTATTATTATTATTATTATTATTTTATTTTATTTTGTGATCGGTTGCACGCCACGTGGCAGATCAAACGGTGGTCGGCGTTAATTTGTTATTGCTAATTTGATAAAGTTAGTTAAATCTTAATATTGGATACGACAGTTGGAACCTTCGAAGAGACAACATTTTACCCTGTCTTTTCTTTTTTCTTTTTTCTTTTTTAAATGGAAGGTTACACAATTAAATTCAGTTAAAATTATAAAATAATTAAAATTTAAATTTGAAACATGGAACGCTAAATCATTAACTTTTTCAATTTTACGTCGTAATAATTTTATCCAAAATAGTTAAAGGGCAGTTTATACTTTTGGGCGTATTCCCTTTGGCATGGAACTTTAAAACTAAAAAATATCCATGTTTTTAGCTTTTTAATTTTAATGATATAGTAATTATATATAGAAAGCCCTATATATTTTTGTGAAAATTTATCAAAAATGTATGATATATATATATATATATATATATATATATATATATATATATATATATATATATATATATATATATATATATATATATATATATATATATATATATATATATATATATATATATATATATATATATATATATATATATATATATAAAGCTTATATATTTTTTAAAATTTTTTTGTATAAAATATTAAATTAATTTATATTCTGTACTTTACTAAAAATTGGGCAAATCCAACGATAGTTAATGTCAATTTCTTAATTTTGCAATTAAATATTAATGGATATTATCAACCCATGTTGTGGTGATCTCGTCCAAAAAAAGAAAAGAAAAAAAAAATTAATTTTTTTAATTTCAATTCTTTAGTCCAAATATTCAAAAAGACCATTCAATTACTTGGTGGGTTTGTGTTACATTTTGCTTCCTCAAACAAGCTAGCCATATTTTCTTTGCTTCATTCTCTGGTGCTTTTGACCATATATATATATATATATATATATATATATATATATATATATATATATATATATATATATAATTAATTCCTTATGTTGGGCCCAAATGTCCAGTGATGACTTTTATGATAAGCACTTATTTGGTTGCATCTTAGTATTTCTTCTGCATAATTAAATTAAGGGACAATGCCCATGTTTTTGTTTTTGTTTTTTGTGTGTGTGTGTGTGTGTCCTTAGTAAGCAATTTGTGTATTGAAAATTATGTGAAATAATTTGTGTGCGAGGGACAATCGCGCGCGCGTGGGATTTGCATAAGAAAATCGTGAGGCCACGTCGTGGTTGTGTGTTCGCTATCTCAGCGGACCCCCCCACTGAAATTAAAAACAACAACAAAAGATCAGATCCCCGCAACTATTGGTAAAAATTTGTGGAGTCTCACTAATGAGTATATATATATATATATATATATATATATATATATATATATATATATATATGAGTAATGCTACATGTACACCCCGAAGGGGTGTACATCCTACACCTCCATCCCTTTAATGGTGTCGATGTTTTTTACAGGTCACATCAAGTGACCACTCATCACACCCCCACCCTTAGATGGGTGGGGGTGTGAGATGTACACCCCTTACGGGTGTACAAGTAGCATTTTCCTATATATATATATATAGGGTTAATTGCATACATGTCCCTCCAAATATGTCGGATTTCAAATATATCCCTGCAAATTTTAACTTTTCATATTTATCTCTGCAAAAATCTACCGTTATTCAAATATGCCCCTCTGTTAGAAAAATTGAGTTAACCATAGGTTAAATGCTTAACCTTGGTTAGATTAGACAGTGAATATACTATTTTACCCTTTCTTTTAATTTAAGGTTGGGTTTTTCCTCTTCTCTTCCCATCCCCTCTTCATCTTCATCTTGTGGGGAAGGGGAACGCGTCGGAGAAGAGGGACTGGGGCGGGGGGAGGAGGCGGGGGAGGAGGCGGAGGGAGGGCCATGTGGAGAGGCAGAGGTCTTGCCAGATGGCGGGGTCGCCGGAGAGGTCGCGTAGGTGCGCGGTGGCGCAGCTCGCCGCGGCCAGCGAGGGCCCGTCGAGGCGACGGAGAACGAGCGCGAGCACGTCCTCGTGGAGGTCCTCGATGGTGGCCGCCATGGGAGCAGGTCTCGAGCTCCGATCTCAATGCAAATTAAGGCTCTCTTTTTACCCTACAAACCGACCGAAAATTTATGGCGATCGGAGAAACAAGTAGATTTGAAGAATTTTTAGAGGGATATATTTGTAAGGGGTAAAAAAGTAACTTTACATAAAATCTGTTAAAAAATTAACGGATTCCAAACGGGGATTAACCTCAGGGACATATTTGAAGAACTTTGGATTTTTGCAGGGATAAATATGAAAAGTTGAAATTTGCAGGGATATATTTGCTATTCGACATATTTGGAGGGACATGTATGCAATTAACCCATATATATATATATATATATATATATATATATATATATATATATATATATATATATATATATATATATATATATATATATATATATATAGTCCGGTTATTAGACTATCGATAGTACCAAGTATTTGGTGCTATCAAGTTTTTTATCCTTAGATCAACTCCTTTAATTATTTTCATCCGTTAGATTTTATTATTTTTTCAACCACCTATTAAACCCAAAGAGTACACTATCATCTCAACCATATATCTTTTAATTCAACGGTTAAAAATTTAATAACACCAATAACTTTATACTATTAATAGTATTCCGGCCTAAATATATATATAGTTCGGTTACTATACTATCTACAGTACCAAGCATTTGGTGCTATCAAGTTTTCTATTCTTAGATCAAGCCCTTTAATTATTTTTATCCGTTAAATTTTACTATTTTTCCAACAACCCATTAAATCCAAGGGGCTCATAATCATCTCAACCACACATCTTTTAATTCAACGGTTAAAAATTTAATAGTACCAATAACTTGGTACTATTAATAGTATTCCAGCATATATATATATATATATATATATATATATATATATATATATATATATATATATATATATAGCGTAGTGTTACTATACTCTTATGAGTATAAATCTCTTTGTACTCATAATTTTTTCGCAATTGGATGAAAAAATGTGCAGTTAAGATGATAGTGATCCCCATAGGGTTTATTAGGTTATTGATGAAATAGTGCAAATCGTAAGAACTATTATAAATCTAACCGCATATTCTTTCGTCGAAGTGATAAAAACTTGTGAGTATGAAAAGATTTTACTCATAAGAGTATAGTAGCCGGATTATATATATATATATATATATATATATATATATATATATATATATATATATATATAGAGAGAGAGAGAGAGAGAGAGAGAGAGTTCGGCTACTGTCCTAGTACAAGCACCAACAAGTAATTGGTGCTTGTAAGTTTTCTACCGTTAGATATAACCTTTTGATTAATTCTATCCCTTAGATCATACTATTCTACTAACCACCCACTAAATTCAAAAGCCTACCATTATCCTAACCGCACATTTCTACATCCAAGGATTAAAAATTCACAAGCACAAATAACTTGGTGCTTTTACAAGCATAGGAGTTCAATTTATATATATATATATATATATATATATATATATATATATATATATATATATATATATATATATATATGCTATTCTGAAATAATTCTTCAATTTTTTTTTGCTAAAAATAAAAATTAGAGTTATTAAATTTTATAAAATTAGTAATAAATTTGATAAAATTTTTAAGTTTTTAGATTAAAAATATATAATTTTAAAAATTTAGAAGTTGAACAACTCTCAATCCAAAAGAAAATATTTGAGGGGGCTTATTTTAGATTACCCTATAGTTGAGGAGGTCTCTATACATTTTTGGAAAAACCTTAGCTCCTATTCATTCAAGATGCCAAATAAGTAGTAACTAGTTTGGTAACCAGCGCGGTACCACGGTAAAAATTATTTTATCGATAAAATTAAAAAATATAAAATTTTTATATATAATATTAAATTAATTTTTTTTTAAAAAATAAAATAGATGATTCAGAGTCAAATAAGATCAAATAAAAAAAAAAAAGACAAAGATAGTGGGAATAGAGTAATCAACGAACTCGCAATAATCAAGTTCATCGAAAAAGAAAAGAAAAGAAAAAAAAATTCTAATCTCTAATTAAGAGTTTCGGAGAAAAAAAAATGATTGGATTCCTCTCCTTGAGGCTCCACAAATTTTATATATACTCTTTAAAAAAATTATAATATACCGTATCCCTCCGATTTCTTAAATTTATAATTTACGTGTAGAATAAAGAAAAGAACTATATTTTTTTGATATTTTAAATTTATAATCTATGCATAGGATAAAGAAATATTCCACGATTCTTAGATTTTTCAAAATAAAAATGTTTAACATGTATTTCTCTCAAAAAATAAAAATAAAAAATCGATGCATGAATTAGTTAACTAAAAAAATATGACTATCAATTTTGTTATTTAATTTTAATTAAAATAAAAAATAAAAGAACATGAGTTTCAAATGTTAAGATTTTGTAAGCAAATAAAAATGTTTAGATGAATGCATGAATTAATTAACTAAAAAATATGATTATTAAGTTTACTCTTTAATTTTCATTAAAATAAAAAATAAAAAGACATAAGTTTTAAATTTTAATATTTAGTAAGAAAATAAAAAGATTTAAATCAATATATAAATTAATTAACTATTAATTTTTTATTTAATTTTAATTTAAATAAAAAAATAAAAAGATATGAATTTTAAATTTTAATTAGAAAATAGGATTAATGAGGGTGAAAAAATATTATTAAGTGACAAAAAATATTAAGAATTTATATATTTATATAGATTGTAATTTGATTGGGCAGAGCCAATACCAATTGTCTTTAGGATCCAATTATTTAATAATGGAAATAGGAACTGGTAAAAATAAATAAATAAATAATAAGACCAGTGATCCCTGTCTCTCACCTAATGCCTCGTTGTTTGGATTAAAGGGCAATTCTCTACCTACCCTCTCACGAACCTAAAGCAAAATAAATAAATAAACGAATAAAATTATGTTTTTTTTTTTATTTTTAAAATTCTCTGCTCTTACATAGATTTTTTTTTCAAACTTTATTGTCATGTAAGTAAAAAAAAAAAAAGAAAAAAAAAAAGGGTAAGGGTCAATTTGCATAAAAAATTATATTGATTTTGCGTTTCGGTAAAAATGAATAATATTTCGTATTTTTACTCATTCGATTCGAAATTTTTAAAAATTAATCAAAATACTTTTATTTTTTTCTCTCGTTTTTTGTCGGTTTTTTTTTTTTTTTTTTTTTTTTTTTTTTTTTTTTTTTTTTTTTCTTTGCTCGAGATACGTCATCCTCCTTTTCTCTTTCTCGAGCTTGCTGTCTCGCTTCCATACCCACGCAACATAAGCTGCCGCCGCCATGGATCTCGTCGGAGCGCCGCCCCTCGATGTCGCGCCCGCTTCACCATACCCACGGCCACGGCCACGCCCACAAGTATGTGATGGGCATAATGTTGCGGGCGTGGGCGTGGGCGTGGGCGCGAGCACGGGCCCGGCAGGAGTGGGTGCGGCTTCGATAGATGGCACTCCGACGGGATTCATAGTGGCGCCGAAGAAAAAAAATATAGAGGGCAAAAAAAAAAATTTTTTTTTAAAAAAATCATTATGTATTATCGCTACAATAAAAAATGTCAAGAATCAGAAAAGGAAAAAAAGAAGAAGATAAAATTATACTGTTAAGATGAAATTGCATTATTTCAAAAAAAAAAACTGTTTTAGACAAAAGTTACACTTTTCGAGACAAAAAATTATACCTTTTTGATATGAGAATTACACTCTTTATGTCACGCTCGGAATGAAAAAGTGCTCTGAATTTTTATTATTATTATTTTTCAAATTAGAATTTTAAAAGCGATTCTCAGAATGTGAGCAGATCCGTCGCATGCATAAAAATTTTCCGATCCAAATAGATAGAGTCGCTCCTTATATGTACAGCTAGAAAAAATACATAATACAATAAGAGTTTCTAATTATCCAACATTTATAATATTTAAAATAATAATCTAAATCAACACGACTCTAAATATGTGGTGATCCTGATCCCCGTGTGGCTTCTCCCTTGAACCGTGGTGTTGAACACCTAGTGTTGGTGTATCTGGTCCATAGTGCATCAAAGGGATGCTACAGATGGACCCTGTGTGATATCCACAGCTGGATTGGCCTTCAGCTGCATTTGCCGAATTTTCGAAATTGATTTGGGCCAAACAGAGGATGGATTTGGATTCAGCGCGGAAAAACGCTTGAAAACGGCTATTTGCTTGTTTGATTTGGAGTCCGGATGCACAAAAAGGACCCCCGGAAGTTTTCGCTGAATTTCGGTGCATGGGAGGGGCCGTGGACCGCCGGCTGCCACGTGGCGGCTTGTGATTGGGCCGGTCCGCAGCGCTCGGTCCACAGAGGGGAGCGGCTGGGTGCACGGACCCGGCGCTTGGACACGTGGCGTCGCCTGATTGGCGGGCTCGTGAGGCGCGGTCCACAGTTTTTGCGCGGCGGTGCATGGACCGGGGCGGGGGGACACGTGGCATCCCCCGGTTGGTCGGTGCACGCGGCGCGGTCCACGGAACCTGAATTGGGTGCGTGGACCGGGTGCACAGTGTGATGATCCAGACTCCCGCAGGAACTGTGCAACATTAAACAGTGATTGTAGGGAGCTTATTCGGTGAAACAAAGCTTGTAGAATCAAAATTGGACATTTAATATAGACTCTGCGCGAAAATCGGAGCAAATGGGATTTTCCGGGAGCTTTCGGCAAAATTTCGGATGAGAATTTGGCGAAATGGACAGCGGATTTGGACTCAGCGCGCGAAAACGATCAAAACGGTATATTCACTTTATTTTTCGGCGCCAAAACACTGTTCACCGGAACAGTAACTCCGGCTGCCGGAATTACTGTTCCGGCAGCCGGCGGCGACCGGCGGGCGGCGGCAGGCGGCGGCACAGCGGCGGCGCAGCGGCGGAGCGCGGCAGAGCGCAGCGGCGCACGGCGCGGGCGGGGGGCGCTGGTGCGCGGTCCACGGCATGGCGTGCACCGGGTGCACCGAAGACTTACCTTGACACGTGGCGCTTCCCTATTGGCCGGCCGGCTTCTAGAAGGGTCACGTGGCGGCGCTCCGATTGGCCAACATCTTCCGGAAGACCCGGCGCGGGGACCGGGCCTGTGCACCACGTGGACACGTGGCGGCTTCCGAGTGGCCCTTGCACAGGCTGTTTCCTGTTTTGTGGACGCGTGGTGCGTTTTGGTTGGCCCGTTTCGGTGTTCCCTGTTCGGATCCGATCCTGTGTGGAGCCCCAGCCCATTATAAATAGCAATCCCCACCCCCTCTCATTCCCACCTCGATTTGCGGGCCTTAGAGTGAGAATCAGGGCATGTGCCCTCTACGAAATTTCTTCCTCTCTCTCTCTTCTCTCTCTCCTCCAAATCTCAGAATTTTTGGAGTTACAGTTAGTGAGTTATCTGCGACGCGGCACACTGCGACGGTTTTCTTTTTCGGCCCATTTCCCGTCGCAGTTCCGTCGAAAATTCCCTGTGGGCTAACCAGGAGGAATTTTTGGACGATTTTTGCGACAGCGCGTTCCTAAGAGGTAAGGCTTCGATTTCCGTGTTGATCACTTTGCTCCATTTCGTACTTTTGGCACGTTTCCCGAGGCCTCTTTGACCCCCCTTTTTGCTGTGGAAATTTCTGGATAGTGTCAACTTCTCCGATTTTTATCTTGGCGTAGGAGCATCAGATCGAGGCGTTTAAAGAGTCGATTTTGATCTACTCTTCGCGAGGAATGCAACCGTAATTTTTCCGGATTTTTCTGAGCACTATACAGAGGTGAAAAACTCCTCTCTTTTCGTGCTATTTGAAAAACAGCAAAAGCTGTATTTTTATGAATAATATAGTTACACCCTGTGCAATGTGTGTTGCTGTAGGGCACCGTTCTCGGCAGACAGCAGTTCTAGGGGACTGTGGACAGCCAGGCGACTATCTGGGTGTGATTTGAGCTGTTCGAGGTGGGCGGTTGTTGCTTACCTCATTTTTGACAAGCTCACTGGGATTACTGGAACTCCCTTAAAATTTAATTGATGAGAACAATTGGGACAAACTAATATGACAATTGATAAGAACAATTGGGACAAACTAATATGACAATTGATGAGAACAATTGGGACAAACTAAATTGATGAGAACTATTGGGACTACTAACAGGACTACTAACAGGACTACTAACAGGACATTGATGAGAACCGCTGGGACGAACTCTCCTAAAATTTAATATAACCCACAGATGATATGATGACTTATATTGGGACACTGTGATTGAGACAAAGGCTATAATCTCGCATGCAAATGACTTTTATTCAGTAAATCAATCTTTTCAAATCTTTGACACTATTTTACAACTTTTAAAATAAAGACAGTTGCATGCATGCCCGGACATCAGGTAGGGCCACTATTTATTGCTACACTATCATATTAAGACTTGACATGTTTTATTGCTCTCTTTTGCTTTCAGTTGCTTGTCGCTCGAGTATGAGCAAGGGTTTGGGATAGTATAGCCAAGGTTATGTTAGATTATAAACTTGTGGGGTGTTGCGGTGACCGCGGACAGTAGGCGGTCGACCAGATATTTATCCTTGCATCAGATTAGGGATGAGTCTGGTCTATTTTGCATCAGCTGAGGATCGGGTTATCCTAGTGGGTGGTTTTCCCACTTGTTAAGTACTATGGCATCAGATCGGGGTTTTCTTTAGTGGATAGTTTTTCCCACTTTGATCATAGTCATGATCCAGTCCTGCTGTTTTATGGCACTTCTGATACTTATTACTGAGATATTTACTCGTGTGGGTCGCTCCCCTCGAGTGCCACTCCGGAGTGTGTTAAAGACAGACTTTGAGTCCTTGAGACTCCTATCCCCTATCGGTGTTATGCGTTGACCAGCATACCCAATTTGGCAAACACTATTCCCTATCGGTGTCATGCGTTGGCCAGCATACCCGATTTGGCAAACACTATCCCCATCGGTGTTATGCATTGGCCAGCATACCCGATTTGGCAAGGCACAGCAGGCAGTACCAGTGACACAAGACTGAGTTATTTCAGGCAGGCATGTTTGGTATTGTTGCATACAGTCATTTCATGCTACATGACATTTAGAGGCATACTAGTGGTGGTTTCCCTTTATTCAGCAGTTCTGTTTACAGCTTTACCACTTATTCCTTTCTGGCCTCTAGTAGTCCTAGTGGGTGCGTCAGAGTTGAGGTTTTTGCCCACTAGGGGAGGCTACTAGTTTATCTGGTAGTTCTCACCCCCATTATTCTTTTCTGTTTCTTTCTTCTCCTTTATTTTTGCAGAGTCGTCTGCGGGAGCTGCTAGGCCATCGGCAGCTGATCGAGGTAAGGGGATCGCTGAATAGATAGATCTCCTGGGAGACTGAGAGATGTTAGATAGATGCTGCACCCTTTACTCAGACTGTGGTATTCTTCTTTTATTCTAGGTCTGGCTTTCGCCAGCTGGATGTACTATTTTGGTGAGCTGGGAGATTATTGTACTTATTACAGCTTTATTAGTAGTTCCAGTCTGAGATACTATGTGGTTCTTCCACTTCAACTCTGTATTATGCTCTTTTATTGTTACCAGCGCTTCGTGTACTCGGGAAAATCCCATGTGCACGGCGGATCTGTTGGCGAGCCCGGGTTCCGGGGCGTGACAGATTAAGTTGGTATCAGAGCTTAGGGATTGGTCAGTTGGGACTTAGGAAACCCTAGGCTTTTGGTAGACCCTAGGATAATAGGGTACGAGAGACGTGATATTTGCGAAAGTCGTTGATTTATTGTTTGACTCTTCCAGTGAGAGAAGAGGGATCGATATGCCTAATTTCTGGTGAACCGTTATGTTGGCTGCAGACAACATAAAGTCACAGAAATAGGGGAATGTCTTTGACTTTCGCTAGATTGGGTCGTGTGGAATTTTATTTTGCTGATTGTGGCTTTTGGTGACAGTATGTCACCCCCGTCGTCATTTTTCCGTCGGGGATATTTCTACCCCTTCTGAGAAGCCCGAGCAGGCGGTATCTGCTGAGCTGGGAGAACTACGGGCCTTGGTGACCCATTTGGGTGGCAAGAAGCTTTCGACAGGACCAACGCCTGGAGCAGTTGCTGGCGTAGAGAGGTGACTTGGCGGTTGACGAAGGGGCCAGGACTTTCGAGCAGCGTCCAGACAAGGAACGCCCCGCCCCAGATAATGATGGACAGGCCAGTTCAGGGAGACCACCACGACCCCTGCGGCCCCAGTCTACGGGCCGTGGGCGTCTTGATCGACGAGGACCTGGTAGATCGCAGAGGCCTCCGCAGCAGCAGTCTCGACAGTCTCGGGCGTCGGTCCGATGCATTTTCTGTAGGGGGCAGCATTCATCAAATACCTGTGCTTGAGGGAGGGTCGATGCTTCCGATGTGGGCAGCCAGCCACATCCGACCTACGTGCCCCTTTCAGGTTTTAGTAGCACCTTTTTTCAGCATTGGCCCCTACCGCATCCCAGCAGAGGTCACAGAGGCCTCAGCGGCATAGGCAGCAGCAACAGCAGGTAAGGCAGCCTCAGTCTATAGTTAGGTGCATTTTCTGCGAAGGTCAGCACACTTCAGGTGCTTGTGACTTGAGGTTCGGCCGCTGTTTCAAGTGCGGACAGCCCGGGCACGTGCGAGTTACGTGTCCTTCAGGGTAACGGTGGCACCTACTTCGGCATCTGTCCCTGCCACTTCCCCAGCTACGACCGGGAGCTTCACCGAACAGATCTTCAAGGAGATCAAGTTTCATCCCCCCGCCCTTCTGGAGAGAGACAGCCGTTGTTGAGCAGTCAAGATGGCTTAGCGCAGGCAGGGATTCTGCTATGGCTGATCGAGTGGAGGCAGGTATGATTTACTTTCTGGCATAAGACTCGTACCTCGTTTTTATAGGGGCATCTCTTTTATTTGTAGAGAATGTACATCATGCA
This sequence comes from Tillandsia leiboldiana, assembly GCA_029204045.2. Classification (NCBI taxonomy): domain Eukaryota; kingdom Viridiplantae; phylum Streptophyta; class Magnoliopsida; order Poales; family Bromeliaceae; genus Tillandsia; species Tillandsia leiboldiana. The sequence continues at coordinate 34,015,091 of CM055073.1, read as the reverse complement.
TAGGGTTAGGAATAGGACTCTCACCTTGTGCACAGAAGGTGTAGATTCCCGACTGAACTCTGCACATGGAGGAGTGCTGTTAGCCCCACCCGATTTAGATCGAGTCCTGGATTATGCCAGTAGACCTATTGGACCTGAGTCAACTGAAGGACTTCGATGTGGTCCTAGGGTTGGACTGGTTGGCTCGGTATTTTGCGACTATTGATTGTGCCGCAAGGACCGTCACTTTTTGAAAGCCAGAAAATGTTGGTATATCGGGAATGTCAGAGCGCTTTCTTTGCCTCTATGATTTCGACTTCCCGAGCGAGGCTGATGATCCGTCGAGGATGTGTAGCCTTTTTGGCTAGTGTTGTTGAGGGGCCTACGGCGGCGCCGGAACTCGGGGATATCCCTATTGCCCGCGAGTTCCCGGATGTTTTCCCACCTGAGCTGTCTAGCATGCCGCCAGATAGGGAGATTGAGTTCGTGATTAACGTAGTTCCAGGAACTGCGCCAATCTCTAAGGCTCCATACCGGATGACACCGGCTGAGCTGCGAGAGCTTAAGGCGCAACTCCAGGATTTAATGGATAAGGATTTTATTAGGCCGAGTGTATCACCTTGGGGTGCGCCGGTGCTATTCGTAAAGAAGAGGGTCACTTCGACTATGTGTGGATTATAGAGAATTAAAGTGACCATCAGAACTAGTACCCTTTTGCCGCGCATCGATGATACTTCTTTGATCAGCTGCAAGGGTCTTGCGTCTTCTCTAAGATAGATTTGCAGTCCGGTTACCACCAGTTGAAGGTAAGGCCGTAGATATTCCGAACCGGCATTTTGATCACGGTATGGGCATTATGAATTTACAGTTATGCCTCTTGGGCTAACTAATGCCCCTGCCGCATTCATGGATTTAATGAACCGGATCTTCCGACTATACTTGGATCGATTCGTAGTAGTATTCATTGATGATATCTTGATTTACTCCCGAAGTGATATTGAGCATGAGGAGCACTTAAAGGTTGTGCTGCAACTTCTGCGAGAAAAGAAGTTGTATGCCAAGCTGGCAAAGTGCGAGTTTTGGCTTCGGGAGGTAGTCTTCTTGGGCCATGTGATTTCTGCCGCAGGTGTGGCAGTGGACCCAGCAAAGATTGAGGCGGTTCGTGGATGGCCCCGACCAACGACGGTTTCTGAGGTATGTAGCTTTATGGGTTTAGCTGGGTATACCGTCGGTTTGTGGAAGGCTTTGCGAAGCTCTCCACACCCCCACTCGCTTGACGCGTAAGGGAAGTGAAGTTTTATCTGGGAGTGGGATTGTCAAAAGAACTTTGAGGAGCTGAAAATAGATTAATGACCACCTCACTATCCTTTCCCTCCTGTTATGGGGAAAGGATACGTGACTACTACAGCAATTTATCACACAGCGGACTTGGTTGTGTGTTGATTTGCAAGAAGGGAGGGTAATTGGCTTACGCATCAAGGCAAACTCAAGGATTATGAGAAGAATTACCCTACCCATGACTTGGCTTGCTGCTGTAGTTTTTGCACTAAAGCTTTGCCGGCATTATCTTAGGGGGAGCATGGTGAAATCTACAAACAGGGACCGCCACAATAGCCTAAAATCCTTTTCAACAGAAGGAGTTGAATTTGATGCAACGTATGGTGGTTAGAGCTATTAAAGGATGAGATATTCTCT